>JAGVVM010000691.1:0-14453 GCA_019149425.1 Psidium friedrichsthalianum | reverse complement strand
AATTAGTTCTTTCCCTTTGAGCCGTGGTTGGCCAAAATGTGGTGCTTCGGCAGCTGCTTGCCACGTAATGTGCGCTCAGTGAGACCCGCGATACCAGAGACCCGACGCCGACTGCGCATCGATGCATACAATTAGGAAGAAACTATTATGCTCCTCTATTTTTATGTCCAAACCTATTTAAAAACAAATTTAAAATAAAATTATTTAGTAACACAATTTATTTTTTTTATTTGTAAATAAAAATTTATTTCATAAATAAATTTAGAACATAAATGATAGGTTAAAATTTTCAATTTTTCTATTTTAAAACATAAATAAGAAAGAAGAAATTTTTTTTTATACTCACTCTCTCTTTCTTGTGCCGATCTTCGATTGTGACTAGTCTTCGGTAGCCGCGATCACGATTAGTCGACCACCAGAATGCATACTCTCTCACATCCGATCGCCATCGCGGTCCGTCGGGTCGTAGTCCACTAGTGGGGCCGCTTATGTCAGCAATCTTAAAAATTTGATGTTGTTATTCCAATAAATTTTACTTTCAAGGAAAAAAATTTTTCATGTCACCGGTCGCACCCAAGTTGATCAACCTAATAGCCTTCCCAGAATCTTACCTACCAAAAGAAATGACAAAAAGTAAAAGTCTAGACGGGAAGCAACATAAGTTCCTTGCACCCCCGCTCTCCAATCCAACCCCACCGACACCTTATGAATTGCTGTCCTTCAACAATGGAGATTAAGGAGAATCTGAAACTTGAAGAACTGATTGTAGGAAACTGATCAATTTTAGGTCTTCGAGAAATAGAGAGTAGATCCTAGGGTCAAAAAGTAGAGATTCTATTATGAGAGTAAAGCTTCCAAATTGTAAGTAGGTGGAACCTAGCATTGAAGTAAGTTTGTATATTTTATTGGTATATGTCTTTGCACCTATTTTCATATTCCACTAGTGTCCTATGATGAATATCTAATCAAAAATTAATTTATCATTTGAGACTTTTGTTTTATTAATGTTTCATATTTTTTGTGATTAAATATGAGTGTGGTCTGTAGATTTTGCAGTAGGTAGAGGTTATTAAATATGATTATTACTGTAATGTTGCAATTAAGAATATAGGCGGAACTAGAACCGACACTAGAACCTATGATAAGATAGGTTCTAGCTTTCTAAAGATATGCATGATAAATTTCAGGTTCTAAAAAAAGAGGAACCTATCTAGACAAAAGGTTTCAGGTTTTAGGTTCACGTTCCAAGAAAAACTATAACATAACCTAGATCTGCTCACCCCTATTAAAAGAGACAATCAGAACCAAAGAATCACTTGACACAATAGTCCACCAATAGCGAACCTCCCTACTCATTCCACACTGCCATGCATAACAATCCACCACACCATCATCGGTGTGCCGCCACGACCCAACAAGATGATCATCGTAAACGTGTCCTGTCAGCAAAGCTATTATCATTTTTTTGAAAACAAAAAAAAAGGGGGGCAAAATTCAAATTTTTTTTTTTTTGTTTTTAAACTTATTCTATGTAGAGTCAACGAATATCACATTAACAGCTCCCATCACCAGAAATATACTTAACGGATTTACTTTTCAAGTTGAGACTTCTTTACAAAAAAAAAAATTGAGCACTTCAAACAATCTATTCAAATTAGCTCTATACAAAATGATTGCCAAAATACACAGGCTCTGAAGCATCAAGCATATTTATAATCTTTACAATGATAAGTTTATCATGAGTGTGTAAACTTTTTGTACAGCATTCACTTGATGCAATAACTTTTTTTGTTCACTTATGTTCACATCGGATGAAAATAGCTTCTTGTGTGTCATTTTCAACAAACGTTCTTTACGCGAAATCTTTTTTATTTTTCAATGACACTTGAATTTTTTTTGTAATTCCAAAGTTCCACGCTGACCCTTATCTTAATGGATACTTCATTGGATACCGAGAGGTATAAGGGATAGTTGTTTTGATTGCCCTTCACTCCCGATCAGGATTGTGGAGACCAAGTCAGCAAGATTTTTGAGGACATTTAAAAATTCCAAAAACCCAGCAACACAATTTACACCTAGATCATCATTGCATACATCAGTAAATTTGTCCTAGAAACGCGAAGTGGGCGATTCACAAACCGGTTTTCGATGGACCGAAAAATTGATACTTTACAAAATCGTACTATACATATATTAAGTACGCTTCGTATCGTAATCGGGGGTGCTTCCTTTGAGCCTTTGTGGTTACCGAGTATTCGGAAATCATTGAAACAACTCTTTCTGAGCTTTGTAGAGTCAATCATTGCTGATCTATTCCTCTTTTCCCTCGCGAAAACCAAATCCCTTTTTATTCTGCTAAACGACAGGAATATTGCTAAACGACAGGAACATTGATGACGATCATGCGTCGCTTTCGCTCGTTTCACAAGATGGAGGGTGAACTTGATTTTACGAAAGATGATGAGAATGTGAACTCTTCTCTTCCAGAGTGATATCTCACCGATGGCTCGAGTCCCCTCGAAAGGAGGCCTTCTTCGCCTCTCATCTAAGCTGCATAGGAAAATCCAAAGCCTGTGTCAAATTCGCATTAAAAAAAAAGAAATATTTGTTCTCTTTCATGAAAAACTCTTTCGTAAAATTAACCAAGTCAATTCTTAGGCAATCTCAAATCATACCATTTATACTTACTTCAACAAAGAAATATGAGCCTCTTGCACGGAAGAACTTTTTTTTTTAAGTCTTGTCTTAATTCAAAATTAAACAAGTCCGAACTAACGGTCCCGCTCAGATCTCGTGGGGACAAAATCAAAAGTAAAACAGAGATGAAGAATGGGGACAAAAGTAGCGGACGTGCCCGGGTCCTCCTTGTCCTTGCCCGCTTCATGACCACAAAAATAGCGGACGTGCCCGGGTCCCTCCTTGCCCTTGCCCGCATCACGACCCCCGAGCTTTTGCTTCTGTAGATTTGCGCACTATTTGCATATGCTTGCCTGAAGAATCCAAGACAGAGATGAAGAATGGATGTGAGATTTGACATGAGATCACGAAAAAGGGCGGACGTTCACCAGTTCTTTTCAGGCCACGTGCACGGGGACAAAACAGATGGCTGGCCACTGAGCGACCGCCACGTGGCCAAGAGGTGAGTTGAAGAATGGATGTGAGGATGATACGGTGAGCTCGGAAAGCAAGATCTCATACTATAATTGGTCTGAAACAACTTGATTTTCAATGTGTAAATAGTCCACCCATATTTCCTCTTTGCAAGGTGTACATGTATATGGAATTGCTGTTGTCCATGTAGGTTGGCTAGTAAAA
The DNA here is from genome assembly GCA_019149425.1 of Psidium friedrichsthalianum. Classification (NCBI taxonomy): domain Eukaryota; kingdom Viridiplantae; phylum Streptophyta; class Magnoliopsida; order Myrtales; family Myrtaceae; genus Psidium; species Psidium friedrichsthalianum. Next base: position 11,138 of record JAGVVM010000691.1, on the reverse strand, counting down.
ACAGAAGATTTATAGTACCTGGACAGATGTGAGTATTGCTGCAACATCATATATAGGAGTCTCCACTGGTTTTGCAATATATCCAAATGGATACTTCCATCGGCATAAACTATGAATATTTCAGTAAAAAAAGCTCATCAGTATCATAGATGCTCACTCGAGGCAGCTTGTAACTTGATTTTCCTGCAACTTACTATTTGGGTGAAACACTCGAGAAACAAAGCGCACCACCCGAGGTTTATTTGAATAATCCTCTGTAAACTGAAGAGTCAACTTGAACGTACCTCAAAAACTCCAGCAAATTTCACATGTAGAATCAACAGGTGTAGATTATTACCAAGAATGTAGGGAAGAAAACAAGCAGCAGCAACCCAGAAGAAACATAAAGAGAATGAGACAGTGGATCGTCTTCCTTTTAGTTCAATGAGGATTCATCATGTGATCTCACATGAATAAATGCAACACATCCACAGTTATAATGCCCCCAATGCCCATAATAGGGAAGTAACTAAATGAAGACCCAAACTTTGCTGCGGTGTACTTTTTTCCCACAATTTTTGTCCTAAATTTATGAAAACAACATTATTATGATTATCTCATTATAACGTTTTCATAGTTTTGTACTCATACAACAGCCTTAAGAAAAGCTAATATGCTGCGAAAAAAATATTTTCCCTTAAATTAGTCATAGATTCTTTGGCAATCCTTTACTATCTTCATGTTCACGAGATCTGAGCGCTTTGTTCCTCCAGACTGAATTCCGATCAACTAATGTAACAAGATCTGTGGTAGTGAAGAATGAATGTGAGGAAGATACGTTTATTTGAGTCTTCTTCTTTTTCTTTTTCTTTTTTGTATTTTCTGACCCACCTCTTGAACATCATTAAGGCCCTCACCTTTAGGCAAGCACATGCAAATAATGCGCAAACCCATCATGAACATCAAGGGTCGTGATGCAGGCAAAAGGCAAGGAGGGACCCTGGCCACGTCCGCTACTTGGAGTGCAGCGGAGTTGGGATTAGTCGCTCTCTGACGTGGTCCAAAAATCCACAACCCCACTCCGCTGCACTCCAATAAGCCTAGGCGAATCCTCGTTGAACTTTGGAATGAAGACGAGCAGCGGACTTGCTGCTTAAATCACATGCTTGGACCTACTTCATGTCCGCAACCGGCCAGAGACAAGAGCGAGGTCGTGCCTCGCCAGATCTGGGCAAGGCTTACCCTCGCTGATGGCCAGCGGGGGCAATCTTCGCCGCCCATAACACTGGAGGAAGAAGGAAAAAAAAAAAGAGAGAGAAGGAAAAAATGTAAGTAAAAAATCAAAAAATATTATTAAAAATCGATCATGTCAACGATTTCCGTCCGTATTGGCAAATGAATAAAGTTTAGGATTGAATTGACAAAAAAAATTTAAGATTGAATTGGCACAATTATAATGAATTTTAAAATTTCTTTAGTAATTTTTCCATAATTATTTCCACTGTTGTTGTATCATTGCTTGGCCCACTAAAGCGCATATTTTTAGTTCCAGTCGAACGCTAAACGCATTTTCGACCAAAAAAAAAAAAAACACTAAAACGCATTAAGCGAACCAGCTATAAAATGTGAAACCGAGAGATCGAGTTCCCAATTCCTGCTTTGCTTTGCATCGCGCAACTTCTCAGCAACCTTCGTACCCACTTTATCAAAACGCAGAAAAGGTCCATTTTGCCCCAATTCTCTGCCCTCTTTAAATTGAGCTCCTAGATCGCTCAAAACCAAGGCCAAAAAAACATCCGACACCAAATTCCCAAAATGGCCGACCTCCCGCGACTCCACCCGCTGCGCAAAACAAATCCAGCGTCACCATCGCCGATGCCGCTGCGGCCAAAGAGGTACAAGCCAATCATCGGCCACTGTATCGTATTCACCATGCCCACTTTCTCGGCATCCCGATGGTCATCTTTCTGGGGATACCCGCTTTAATGCCGCCGGTGTTAGGACTCAACCCGGGCCCTTCGCTTTTGTCCCTCAATATTTCCACCTCCCACGTCACCGCCCTATGGAACATCGCTCTCTCCATCGAGAACCCAGTAAGCTCATCGCCGTTGAGTACGCCGACATGAAGCTCCTCCTGACCTTCGGAGGCGAACTCAGGCTCTCTCGACCCTCTCCCATTCCGGCCTTCGCTCAGGGTCCCCGCAACTCGATAACAGTCCAAGCAGAGGCCCTGTCGACGCTGCCGATCGCCAACGACTTGGGCGTGAAGGGCCTGGTGCAGTCGTTGCAGGGCGGGGGCAGTTATCATCGACATGGTGGCGGAAGCCAAGCTGAGGCTGCACTTGGGTCCGTGGTGGTTGCTGAGACTGCACTTGGGCCCGTGGTGGGTGCCCGTGTTCAACGTCTGCTTGAAGGGCGGGGCGGTGACCATAGACGTGGTGGTGCAAGCCAAGCTAAGGCTGCACTTGGATCCGTGGTGGTTGCCCGTTTTAGACGTCTACTTCTCGTGCATGGCGTCACCTTTACGGCTCCGAACAGCAACGAGGGTGGCGATGATTGAATGATCCTCGGTTGGGCCCTCCACTGCGAGCCCGACATCTTCAGTCTGGTAAGAAAATTTTCAAGCTCCGGCTTAGTTTTGCATTATTATCATCGCGGCAGTTGCTTGTTCGCTGTCGATGCTTAACATCACCACCTGGTTGCACTGGTGATGATCTGTAGAGATGGTGGTACTTCCCCTGGTACTGGTCAAGAACGATCCGGGCTTGCGGCCCGGCATGGGTGGAGGAACAAATAATAATTGAACTCTCTCCTCTGTGTATTTAACACGAACTATCAGATATTTTTCTTCGACATTGCAGAGGATGGAGGCGTCGTGTGGGAGCCCGACACGTGGATGCAATATTGGTCTTTCGATCAGGAAGCAAGTAGACAAGCAGATGCAATATGGTGTGCCTTTTTTTTTTTGTCAAATAAAAGTGATCTATTAATAGAGTTCACGGAGGAACACCCGAAAGATGGGCTTCAGTACAAATTAATTCCCAAAGAGCTTGAGGCAGAGATGATACCCAATTTTGAGGCAATTCTTTTTTCCTCATCATCTTGGCTACCAAGCAGATGCAATATGGTGTGCCTTAGTGATGTATCTTTTTGCATCTTCTTCCTCTTATAGTTTGATTCGTGTAGCTTCTCTTACTTAGAGCTTGCTCAACTGTGATCTTTCGTTATAAATTCCGACTCTGCGAATCGGCCGGGGGATCAACGGTTGTGTCATGTCACTGTGGTTTGATGAATAAAAGTTTGGATGTCTGGGTTATGATTGGTGCGAGCGATTTTCTCTATGTGATATTTTGTAGAATCACTGCCAACTGTTCCAAAAGCTTAAACTGTCAGATGAAGGCGTGATTTAATATTTACTAGGACCTTAAACTGTGGATGAATGCGTGGTTTAATATTTTAGCTTAGTTTGGTCCACTTAATTTGGTCTTTTTACCTAGTACTAAGCGTGGAAATATATCATTAGGGAGGCAAATAGGAGCCTAAAAGAATTTGAATTCAAGACCTCCTGCTCTGATATCATGTGAGATTTTGAAGGATCACTATCAACTGTTCCAAAGCTTAAGCTATTGGATGAAGGCGTGGTTTAATATTTAATTACTCTAAGGGTCTATTTGGTAACGTTTCTGTTCCTCTATTTCTATTCCCGGGAACAAAAAAGGATCAGAAACATGTTTATTAACGCAAATAATTCTGTTTCTAATTCTGCTCCTGGGAACACTTTTGGACCAAAAACCAAAAATAAAAAAAAGTTGTTTCTAAAAAAAGAACACTTTTTAGGATCACTTTTCAACAATGAATTTCTCATCATCTTTCCACGACACTTTTGGAGGATCACTTTTTTAGAATAATTTTTGGACCAAAAATCAGAAATTTTATGTAGTTACCAAACGCATTCTGATTCTTTAAAAGAACAGAATCAAAAAAAGTGATTTTAATCGAAATCACTTTTTTGGAACAAAAACGTTACCAAACATGCCCTAATACTCTATTCTTGGTTGCAGCACTTAATAATAACATCCCTTTATGGATGCCTAGGTTATGATTGGTGCGCGCGATTGTTCTCTATTCTTGGTCCCAGCACTTCGCTGTGCAATCCCAATCCAAACCCTCTGTAAGCTCAAATTTAAGCTAGGGTTTGATCGCGGATCTAGTTCAAAACAAGATTTAGTGAAAGGCTCGAGTTCAAAGTAGTATTTGGTAATGCTGCTAAGGGTTGAGTCAAGGTTGCTTCTCTGGGTTGAAGCCCCGGTAATAAGCCCTCCTTGTCCGGCTTTGGAGCTTCAAACTCGGGCAGAATTCTAACTTTGTAGAAGGTCGGTGTTGAATTGGGAGAATCTGACCAAAAAAAGAAGAAGGTGGCGTTGAACTATGAAAATTTTTTACTTTATCATCTATGGCACCGATTCTGCGGAAAGCCCATATCAGTGCGGGGCCCAGATTTGACGAACAGGACGAGGGAAAAGATTGCCTGCGACGCGGACACAGTAAGCCAATCACACGATCACATCTCTCTCTCTCTCTCTCTCTCTCTCTCTCTCTCTCTCTCTCTCTCTCTCTCTCTCCTCTCTCCTCTCTCTCTCTCTCCCTCTCTCTTCTCTCTCTCTCTCTCTCTCTCTCTCTCTCCAGCATAAACCAAGCGAAGTGATGCGCCTCTCCCTCTCTCTCGCCGAGCGTTTAGAATCTCTCTGTTTGCTGTTACGGATTCTCTTCATTGGCAGCTTCCAATCGCCAGGCATAAAGAGAACAGGCCCCTAGCTCTTTCTTTCTTTGTTCTGCTGCTGTGCTATGTTTGGACGGCTTCGAGGTTCATCGTTCGCGTCCTTCAGCAGGTTCGTCGCAGTTCCACTGCTCAACTTCGGCTTTTGGTGTGAAATTCGTGAGTTGATTGCCATGTCCAGCTTTCCTTGTGCATCGCTTCGTTTCCGTGTGACCTTGAGATCGACTTTGGGATCGAGGATATTTGGGCTCGTTCAGGCCGAACCCTAGCTTAAATTTCCTTTTTTGTGCGCGGTTTTAGATTTTGCGGAAGGGTGTTTAGTTTTATAAGTGAGTGAATTTGGTGACAAGGGAGCACAATGGAAATGAAAAACTTCTATTAGTTTTGTGAATGGTACAAAGGGAGAAGGAGAGCTCTTTGTTGTTTTTCTTCTTTACTTTTTTTCTAGTACTTCATGGCCTATTTATAGGCCTCTTCCACCTCCATAGTGGAAAATTCTAGAACATCCTAGATAGACACATTTCTAGACTTTTCTATAAAATCTAGAGCATATTTTTCTAGATTTTTCTACACATTACCCTTCTAGGAATATTCTAGAAATTCTCTAGAAGTATCTTAAATACTCATATCTTTCTAGACTATTCTACAAAAGTTTATCCTAGAATATTCTAGAAATTGGATCAACTTTCTAACACTCCTCCTTGATCCAATTTCGTGATACTCCAAGCATGCTCCGTAGTGCCTCGAACTTTGTTGGCGGCAGTGCTTTGGTGAATATGTCCGCAACTTGATCTTCAGTCTTGCAATATTGGAGCTCGATCTCTCCATTGCTTTGCACTTCTCGAATGAAGTGATATTTAACGTTGATATGTTTAGTTCTTCCATGAAAGATGGGATTCTTGGATATAGCTATTGCCGATTTGTTGTCGCAAAATATTGGAGTTGATTTCGTTTGTTTTTCTCCAAGGTCTTCTAGAATTCTCCGAAGCCATATTGCTTGACTGGTAGTTATAGCAGCGCGACATATTCAGCCTCCGCAGTAGATTGTGCCACTGAGTCTTGTTTTTTGGATGCCCATGAGAATATTCCAAACCCAATGTGAATGCATAGCCAGTAGTACTCCTCCTATCATCAGCAGAACCTGCCCAATCGCTGTCGGTGTAACCAATGAGCTTGGCCGTTGCACTTGGCTGATACCAAATGCCATAATTTGTAGTTCCTCGTAAGTATCGTAGAATTCTTTGGCTGCTCCAAGGTGAATTTGACTCGGACTCTGCATGAATCGTGATAGTAAACTTGTCGCATACATGATGTCTGGTCGTGTAGCAGTGAGATATAGTAGACTGCCAATCAAACTTCTATAGAGGGTCGCGTCAGCTTTTTTTGCTCCATCTTCCTTTAGCAATTTTTCGTTTGTTACGAGCGGTGTCGTAACTGCTTTACAGAAATCCATCTTAAATTTCTTCAGGAGGTTCTCGGCATATTTCTTTTGTGAGATAAAGACTCCTTTATTTTGGTCGATCTCAATGCCGAGGAAATAATGCATCAAGCCCAAGTCTGTCATCTCGAATGTCTTCATCATTTCTTCTTTAAATTCTCGAATCATCTTCTCATTGTTCCCTGTATATATAAGATCATCCACATATAGAGAGACAATGAGAGTGTCAGACTCACCTTGGGTCTTGATGTAGAGCGTTGGCTCACTCATGCTCCTCCTGAATCCTTGCTTGGTGAAGTATTCATCAATTCGGCTATACCACGCTCGTGGTGCCTGCTTTAACCCGTAGAGGGCCTTCTTAAGCTTTAGAACTTTTTCTTCTTGGCCTTTGACTATAAAACCTTGTGGTTGCTCCACATATATTTCTTCTTGAAGATATCCATTTAGAATGCTGACTTCACGTCTAGTTGATGGATCTTCCATTCTTTTTGTGCTGCTAGGGCTATAAGAGCACGAATAGTATCAAGACGAGCAACAGGAGCAAAAGTTTCAGTGTAGTCAATACCTGGTTGTTGCAAATATCCTTTCGCCACAAGCCTTGCTTTATACTTCTGGATTGATCCATCTGCGTTGAGCTTCGTCTTGTAGACCCACTTGACGCCAATGATCTCTTTGTCTTCAGGATGATCGACGAGCTCCCAAGTTTCATTTTTCTCGATCATCTTGATCTCTTCCTCCATGGCTTTTATCCAAACTTCTTCTTTGGATGCTTCTTCATAGTTTTCTGGTTCTAAAGCAGCAAAGTTGCATGTGTCATAAATTCTTCTAAGGGATTTTACCCTCATTACTGGAGATTCTGGAGTAGATTCTTCTTCTGTTGCTCTCGGAGAAGATGGTGGCGTCACGTCGTGAGTGGTGGAGTCTGATGCTTCACCTTCTTCTTGTGTTGTTGACTCCTCACGAGCAGGTGGTGTGTCAGGCAAGATGACATACTTCTTCTCGATCTTCTCATTCTCCCAGTTCCAAGTGGCATTCTCATCGAACTCGACGTCTCGACTAATCATGAGCTTCTTAGTTCTTAGGTTGTAGATGCGATAGCCTTTTGATTGATCACTGTAGCCAAGGAAGATTCCCTTTTCTGTCTTCTCATCGAGCTTGCTTCTCTTTTGAGATGGAATGTGAACATAGCATATGCAACCAAACACTTTGAGATGTTTTGCTGAAGGCTTCCGTCCACTCCATGCTTCAACTGGAGTTTTGTTTTGAACAGCTCTAGTTGGACATCTATTTAAGATGTATACAGCCGTATAGACTGCTTCTGCCCAGAACGAGTTGGGAAGGCCTTTGTCCTTTAGCATGGACCTTGCCATCTCCATGACAGTTCTATTCTTCCTCTCTGCTACTCCATTTTGCTCTGGGGCGTAGCCAACAGTTAGTTGACGATGAACTCCTTCGTCTTCACAGAATTTGTTGAACTCCCTTGAGTTGTATTCTGTGCCTCTGTCGCTCCTTAGGACTTTGATTTTGCGGCCACTTTGATTCTCGACGTGGTTCTTGAATTTTTGAAAATAGAGAAAACCTCTGATTTTTCTCGAAGAAAGTAAACCCACGTCATTCTGTGTAGTCATCAATAAATAGAATGAAATATCTATTCTGACTGGCTGTGGGGGTCCTCATTGGACCACAAACGTCCGTATGGACTAGTTCTAATGGTTTTTTAGCTCTCCATGCACTTTCAGATGGGAAGGACTGCCTTTGTTGTTTTCCAAGGAGGCAACCTTCACAAACATCTGAAATTTTGAAATTGCTGGAAAATCTCTCATCATATTTTTCTGATGGAGAATTTTCAGTCCAGCAAAATTGAAGTGGCCAAATCTTCGATGCCATAGCCATGACTCATCAAGTTGAGCTTTCATGGCCATATCTCTGACATAGTTCCATCGAATAGGAAAATTCCTATTTTCCATTTTAACAGAGGCAATAATATTTTTATATTTGTCGTAGATAATGCAGCATCTCCACTAAAGTATAGAGAATACCCATTTGTATCATTTGGCCCACGCTAAGTAGATTTTGTGCAAGACTAGGCACTAGATATACTTCATGAATATATTTTGGCCTTTATTGTTTCAACGGCGATAGTTCCTTTTCCTTTCGCATCGACTATTGCGCCGTTGCCCAATTTATTTGATTTTTACCGACGTATCAATATCGGTAAATATAGATTCATCCCCGTCATATGATTGCTACACCCACTATCAATATACCATGGATCATTTTCTCATCATTTGCCACTTGGCCTGCATAGAAAAATGATCTGTCTTTTCTTCTTTCTTTTCCTTTTCTTCAACATAGTTGGCTCGATAATTTATTTTCGAGCGACAGTCTTTTTCTACATGGCCATATCTTTTACAAAAGCGGCATTGTGGTTTATTTCTAAACCAGCAATCTTTTTCCAAATGATTATTTTTCTTACAAATACCACAAGGTGGATACTTTTCCTTTTGAGTAGTTTCTCCTCCTCTTTTATTTTTCCATAAGCTCCTTCCACCATTTTTAGATTGATGAGACCGTATGTTTATTTTAGACTGAAAGGCACTTTCAACTGAATCTTCATCTTGTGCCATTAGTCTTTTCTCATGTGCTTCTAGAGAGCCAATCAATTCACTTATGTTAGGGTCGTTAAATCCTTAGTTGCTTCTATCGTTGTGACAATAGGATTGTATTTTCGGGTAGTGACACTAGTATTTTCTCTACAACCCTTGATCAGTGATTCCATCTCCATAGGCTCTCATTTGATTCACTAGTTCTTTTAGTTTTCCAACGTATTCTTGAACGGTCTCATTTACTTTCATCTTAGAATTCTCAAATTCTCTTCTTAGAGTTTGAAGCCGAATAGTGCGTACCTTGTCGATCCTTGAAATTCTTCTCGTAGTATCTCCCAAGCTTTCTTCGCGTATTTGCTCCAATTATTCTTGGAAAAACCGTTTCTGAGAGTGCTTGCTGAATAACACATAGTGCCCTTGCATCCTTTTGTAGTTGATCCTTCGGAACAGATGCACCTTCTCGCGGAGCATCATAACCTTTCTCCACGATGTCCCATAAATCTTGGGCCATCAAATACGTAGTCATTTTGATGCCAATAGTCGTAGTTATTCCCATCGAAAATGGGAATGGGAAATGAGGATGAAGCAACATGGCCATGTGGTGTTTTTAGGAGAGGGTGGTTAGGACAAACGCCCAAAACCAACCAGACGAGGCTCTGATACCACTGTTAGATTTTGCGGAAGGGTGTTTAGTTTTATAAGTGAGTGAATTTGGTGACAAGGGAGCACAATGGAAATGAAAAACTTCTATTAGTTTTGTGAATGTTACAAAGGGAGAAGGAGAGCTCTTTGTTGTTTTTCTTCTTCTCTTTTTTTCTAGTACTTCATGGCCTATTTATAGGCCTCTTCCACCTCCATAGTGGAAAATTCTAGAACATCCTAGATAGACACATTTCTAGACTTTTCTATAAAATCTAGAGCATATTTTTCTAGATTTTTCTACACATTACCCTTCTAGGAATATTCTAGAAATTCTCTAGAAGTATCTTAAATACTCATATCTTTCTAGACTATTCTACAAAAGTTTATCCTAGAATATTCTTTCTAGACAATTCTACAAAAGTTTATCCTAGAATAATTCTATGAAATTGGATCAACTTCTAACAGCGTGACTGTTAGAATTTTCTTCGAATTTTGGGCTTTTATTTATAGGTTGGAGGAATATTGACGACTTGCTTTGTAAGGTTTAAGAGGAGAATTGAGGTGAATTTTTTCCATTCGCGACTTTCGAGGTTGAAATCAGCTTTTCCAGCTGGCGCGGAGCCTGTCGGGGTGTATTCGTTGTTTCACTTTGGGAATGTTTTGTGAATGTTTGCTTCCGTTCAATTGAAATTGCTGTTTGGAATATGTGGGGGGACAGTGGACCGCCAGGTCAACTCCTGCGAGGAAGAGGCTGAGAGGGGTTTTAAGAGTTGCAGCAGACCCACTGGCGGGCATTAGCGGTGCACCCCAAGATAATTACATGATGCTTTTGGAATGCCGTTGATACGGTATGTTGATGGGGCTCTTGGATTCTTCTAGCATCCTTGCTTCATTCCCGTATCATCAGTATGGTTGGATAAGCTGTTTGTTGTTTATTCTGTGGTTGGATTGCGGACCTGACGATACTCCATGGATGAGGGTAAGCCTTTCATCGATTGTTCATGCCCTTCAGGACCTTTGATCAGTTCAGATGTGATGCTGTTATTTTTGTGTTATGGGTATATTTGTAGATATTGTGTGGTAGCGGGTTTACTTCCTCTAGTAATACATCTTACTATTATATATAAAAAAGGAGAGTTTTGGGACATGCATTTGACAGTGTCAATCTACGAGGTGGTTTGTCGAAATAGTGTTCTCTTATTTGTCTTTTCTCCTTTCCTCTCCTCATTCTCCGGATAGGAATTATCATCTTTTAGTGGGTGTGAGACAGCTGTAAAATTATCTTTATTTTGTGGGATAGCTTTGTGTAGTTTGTTTCACTTCTCGCGATAAAGCGGCCCCGGCCTTTTGAGGGAATTAAAAAGAGGGAAAGGGAGAATTTAGTATCTGCTAACACTTCCCCGGGTAATTAAAAAGGTTAAAGAGCGGAATTTGTTTAATAAAAAAATGAAACAAAAACTAGACAATGGAAGATCGGTATGACCCCGCTTCACATGCGCTAACAGGTCTATCCCTACGAAAATTTCAATATTTTAAAAAGTGGAGAGAAATCCGTTTGGTAGAGTGACTTCTAACAGCGGAAATTCTTGGTTCCGTAAGTTCATTTTTCTTACTTCTGAAATAATTTTATGTTTAGAAGTTATTTTCGACCTACTTTCAAAATTCAAAAAAAAAAACAAGGAGTTACTTTCTCTGT
>JAGVVM010000690.1:0-11354 GCA_019149425.1 Psidium friedrichsthalianum | reverse complement strand
GGTCGGTCCATAAGACGCCTACCGCGGACCCGTGTACTGTGGTGTAATAATTGAACAAAATCAGAAATTTCCCCTAAAAATTGAGAAAAAAAATAGGAAATAGAGCGAAAATGCTTCCCTATTTGTGCCATGTTGTCTATTAGGCTTGTATGTGCTTATAATAATTTAGTTTTTTTTTAACGTCTAATTTGACATTTACTTAGTTTATCTTAAAAAATGTGGACGTCTAAATAAATTGTTCCGTAATCTATGTCTCAAATAGAATAAATTGGCATGGTAAGTAGAGTTTATTTGATATTGCATCGTTTTAAATTCCTTTAATGATGAACACTCGCTGATTATTGCCTTCGAGTTGGATGCAACAGTGCAGAAATTGATATTCCAAGGTTGGCGAACCGAGCGAAAAACGATGCCATAGATATGAAGCCTATTGATGGCTTAGGTAACTGAGATCGACGTCCAGAGTCCTGTCCATAATTTTATACTCTGCTTCACGTATCGAATTGTTTTACTCTAAAATATAAGCCATCATAAATACTAGTCTGCATGTGTCTATTTTCAGTCTTGTATATGGCATGTTTTACCCGATTGAGTGTTATTGCGCTCTGTCTTGGTTGAAAATTTTCTTAGTGTATCATTTCCTAATGGTTAGGTGTTCGAGGATGTGAGAATAGGATCTAATAATGTACGAAATTACAGAAAAAAAAATTAAATTAACACATGATCATCTACAGCACTGATTAATACCAATAGTAACAATTTGCTTGTAATCCATTCAAAGCATATTAATGTTTTTCATGTTATGACAAAGTTGTTTGTCCTTCTATTTGTGGTCCGTCCAAGCCCTCGATGATCTCATGTGTCCTCACTCGATCACAAAGCCTTCCACTCAAGTATCTTCTTCCTTCCACTGTGCAGAAAACGCAAGACAAAGACCACTCCATGTTGTAAAAATGACCTCTACATAATAAACTTATATCATTGATAGAGAATAATTCCGTCCAGCACAAGTCGATACGGGTTATTAGCTCACATAGAAGTTTATTTCTCATCCTTCAATACTACATAGGAGTTATCTCCAACAAGAAAGGTATTCCTCAGACTTTACTAAGGGCCATTGGGCGCATTTGCCGAGCGTCATAGAGAATAATTGCACCAGGGCGCTCGACTCACTCCTTAGAGAATGGGGCAATCTAGGTAGTAAAGAACTAGCGTAGGCCACACACTTGTCCCTCAACCAAACTTTGACCTTCACCGTTTTGACCCAAAAAAAAAAACAAAAACTAATTGAGACACGCCTGATTTCCTTTTCAACGACAATTGACATCTGACTGGAATTTTCCAAATTTTTGTTAGTTTATCTAGAAAAGCATTACTTCATTATAGTTTTGTTTGTTGCGATTCTAGTTGAATTGACCGGTGAGTGAGTGGTATTAGTAATGTTGAATTCTAGAAACGTATGCATTAGTAGTACAGTTAAATGAAATATGAAAGATCGAGTGAACTTCACGCATAAACAATATTGACTTTTTGGACTGTCCAACATGGTTGGCGCAATATGGCTATCTTCAACTTTTGCGATTCAGATATTTTTAGTTTTTACTAACATATATGTTCATTTAATAATGTCCTTACTTATTAGACCCTAATAATTTAGCCAGTCGACATTGGACTGAGTAGTGGCACATGGCTCCTCTTAATGAGAGTTAAAAATTGCCCCGAACTCCTAGGAAGGCCATTTTCTGTTGTGGGAAAAGAGAATTCATTAATTAATCTCATACCTGAAATAACATATTAGATATCGAAAATATAGAAGATCCCCAAAGGGGCTGGAGGTTGTCGAGACCCAATCAGACGGGAAGAGATATTCCTACTAATAGTCATATGGTCCATTGGACATGATTGCTTCTCATGGACAAAACCTAAATTTGCTATTCTTATATAGGCACAGCTTGTTTTGAACACTTGATTTTCTGTTAGGTAGAAAACGGATTTTCAGTAATCACGTGCATTTAAGATATATTTAATATTACTTATTTTCTAATTAAGGATGACCAGTATTTCAAATCAATTGTGAATGGTTTCAGACCGTAACTGTTTCATTGAACAGCTGTGTGGATTGTAGGATGGGCATGTCCGTTGTGGCACGAAAATGGCCGGAAGAAACTGGACTAATGAGACACAAAAATGTATGGTTTATCGTTGCTTGCTCCAACCCCTTGCATCAATTTGGCCACAGCACTTGTATTGGGGGGGCTCTGAATTGAATACCCCCTATCTTGTAGTTTATTGTCGCTTATTTTATGTTTCTCTCATGATTATTTCTGTAAATGGAATTTTACACGTTTCATTTATTATTGTGCTCTATCTGGAGCCATATTGTGCTCTTTATCAGCTTTTGTGAAGTTCCTAACATTGTTCCTTCGGTCACACGTAGCTAGTCTTTGGTATGCTGGTATAAAAATGAATTTTGAGCATTGAATTGCCTTTACGATGTACGAACCTGCTTCTTCGGCACATTTTTTTTTTTCACACAAATGGCCACACCTACACAAATAGTTTAAGCCTGGTTTGGTAGAGATAATCTCTCATCTAATAGCCTATCTTGTGTTAATTTATAGTATGTGCTGACAAAACACTACTATAAACGACTTTGCTGGAAGTAATGAATAAGTTGATATGAAAAATAGTTGGCCCTGTTAGTATCATGTGGAGCATGATGAAAAAAACAAAGGCACCTTGCTATAGGGGTAAATTAAAATTACTGTTAGAAAAGGTGGAGGTGGCCAGTCCAATAAGGAGCCTCTTTTTCATGTGAGAAAAACTTGTTGATATCATGTAGTGTATGCCTTGATCAATCTTTTATATACTCAATCAGGTAACTTGCCGGAGAGAACATCTTTTACATACTCAAGTGGAACTAACATTCCATCTTTTCTGTCCTTTGCCTAGTCTAAATGGAAGAAAGGGGAGTTCTCGAAGCGTCAAAAACTCGAGTTTATAATATTTTATCCCCGCTTTATTTCCTTTTTCTTAAATTCTTTGTGACTGGTTCAACATTTCTTTTCCTTTTTTCAATTTCCCCTAAAAATTTTACAGTTCTGGGAAGTGCTATAAGTTAAGGAACATTAGTTTGTTCTTTCCTTGTCCCTTTTGCCCTCTGTTTCTTCAACTCTTCTTCCTCACTTGTTTTCACTGTAATTAGATTCTTTGATGTCTTAGTGTTGTCAAGTGAGATTTTTTGATGTCTTGCTAGTACCGGCTAAACCCATCCTAGCGGTACCATTACACAAGTTATCCACGAATCTTCTCTCAATCAGATCTGTTCTCCAAGGAAATTAGTTTTCATGTCCAAGAGAAAACATAAAACGATTCTAAAGGCGTCATGAAAGTAACAATTTTATGCCATAGTTACCTAAACACACACTCTCTTTGTATTTGATGCAAGAATTTTAGCCAAGGTCAATGCCTCAAAATCTTTACGACCTAGTTTTTCCAACAAAGACCGGATGTGAGTTAGCTAATGGAAGCAAGGTGTACTATGGGAGATGAGGGATGACGACGATGGTCGCCATATACTAAGGGAGCTAAGGTTTGCGATAAGGGTTGGGATTGGGGGAGAATGGAGACACAGCTACACCAAAGGTCGAAACTATTCCTTCTTTTTTAGTCATTGCAAAGGCGAATTCAGTCCAATCAAAACAGCATGCAATGATTCCAATAACAAAAGTGAATTCAATCATAACCGCGTGCATGAATCCGATACATACGGTTCTAATAAAAAAAAAGTGAATCTAATCAAAATATCAAACCGAACATACATATTCTAGCAGTGCAAAATGACGTGCAAATCAAATCACGAGAAAGAGTGTAATACGTATCCAACATCAAAGGCATCATACATGGCACAAATGCAAGTTCGGGTGAATAAATAATTTCGATGGAAGCATGTTCACGATGTGTGACGTGCAACTAACAAATTTCATGACGCCGTGTGCATATTATTCGGCTTAAATGAAAGCTAAATGACATGCATTGGTCCTATCGAAGCCTGCTACATGGCAAGCACATGGGCTAGTGGCCCCTTAGCTAGTAACTGATCGATGCTGGCAACCCTGCCTACTAGCAAAGGCTAGAGTGTGCCCACCCGGCACAGGGCCCAAATGGCCTTGGTCAAGCTTTTCTAGATTTTTCAAGAGTTGTCCTTAAGCTAATTAATGAATCTTACTCGAAATAGATCAAATTGCTTCTATAAACTTACTTGACACTCCCTTACTTAGTCAAAAATGGCAAACCCCATCTAAACTTTTCCATGAAGTCTCTTTGTGGAATCCAAAACTTGAAAAAGTTGGCTACAAAGCATTGATTTGAATTTCAATCAATCAATTTACGGCTCAGTCTTCATCTTCTCTGACTTTGAATATTGTCCATTCTGTCGTGGCACTTGCCATTTCACCTAATCTCAATTTGTTCACCTTTACTTTAATCCTTCAAAGCATATTAATGTTTTCATGTTATACAGTTGTTTTCCTTCTATTTGGTCCGTCCAAGCACCTCATGATCTCATGTGCCTCGCCCGTTCACCAAAATCCGATGGTTCTTTCTAATCCAACACTTTCCACTCAGTATCTTCTTCTCCCATATGCAGAGCAAGAAAGTCCTTCATGTTGTAAACATCACCTCTATATAAACTTATTTATGTAGAGGATAATTATCCGCACATTCGAATACCTTATTAGCTCCCATAGAATGTTTCTCATCTTCAATCTACATAGGGAGTTTCTCCAACAGAAGTTTCCTCAGACCTTACTGGAGGCATTGGGCCATTGCAGAGCGTCATAGAGATATTGCACAGGGCGCTCGACTCGCTCCTTAGCAGAATGGGGCCTTAGCAGTAAAGAACCAGCGCAGGCCACACGCTTGTTCATCCAAACTTTGACCCCTTTTGACAAAAAAAAAAAAACTTTGACCCCTGATTTCCTTTTCATACAATTGACTCATGACTTGAATTTTCCAAATTTTTTTTAGTTTTCTAGAAAAGCATTACTTCATAACTAGTTTTGTTTTTGTTGCGATCTAGTTAAATTGAACAGACAGTGTGGTATTAGTATGGTTGAATTCTAGAAACGTATGCATTAGTAGTACAGTTAAATTGAATAGAATGATCGAGTGAACTTCACGCATAAACAATATTGACTTTGGACTGTCAAAATAGTTGGCTCAATATGGCTGTCTTCAACTTTTGCGATTCAGATTTAGTTTACTACATATATTTTCATTTAATAATGTCTTACTTATTAGACCCTAATAATTGCCTCGACATTGGACTAGGTAGTGGCACATGGCTCTCTTAATGAGAGTTTAAAATTGCCCAAACTCCTAGGCCATTTTCTGTTGTGGAAAAGATAATTCATTAATTAAGTGTCATAACTGAAATAAACATATTAGATATCGAAATATAGAAGATCCCAAAGGGGCTGGAGGTTGTCGAAGACCCAATCAGACGGGAGAGATTTCCTACGAATAGTCTTGGTCCAGTCGGACAAATGATTTGCTTCTCATGGACAATGGGCCAGCGAAACACTTTAAACTGGGTCAGATACCTCTTACAGTCCGCTAGGACGGCCCTAATGCATAATGGGCTCTAATAAGCACATGTTGCAAGCCCATAAATGGATAAGTTATCACACTCTTATATCCACTCTAGAATTTTTTTTTTCTTTTTTTGGGTCTAATATCTCTACCTCCAGATTGAAGCGACAGAATAATTTCAATAGGGAAATGCATGCGCAAAAAAGAGAGATCCTTAGGTGCTCCAGAAACATTCATAAAAATATATTGCTTTAGAGGAAAATCAAAAGTTAATAGCACTTAATATAGAATAATTACTTGGGTGGTTGATCACATGATGCTTTGAAAGCATCTAACATTTTTTTCACAAAAACAAATAATTGTCGGCTCGTTTATTTATAATAATAAAAAAACATTTCAATATTTTTCGATAGTCAAATGGAGTCACCTGAAAGAATTGATAAGTTTTCAGAATTGATTGAACTATTTGAAAGTTGTAGGACTCATTACTTTTAAGACTTTTGGTGGGCTAATTCCTTTTAGAAGTTATCAATCTCAGTTAGAGTAATTATCAACCTTTCCCCCATTTAATTTACTAGCTAGTTTAGCGTTCCAACTCTTATTTGAGTTAGTTTTCAACATATATTTGTTTTGTTAGTTACCTACTTGGTGCATCTCTGTGAAAAAACACAGCTTTTATAGTCTACCAACTTTTACTTATCTTGTTTACCAAAGGCTCGAATTACCAACTACTGCGTTGATGATCCAACTGTTTTTGTTAGTGGCCTATATCTGTAGAATATAAGTCAAGTGGCACTTTTAATGAGAGCTTAAATAAACCAAACCCGAAGCCTAAATCAGAGGATAGTGAAAAGTTCAAAGCACTATATAAAGAGACTGATCAGACCACAAGTTTTTCAAGCCTCTGATATAATTAGTACTCTTTGGAAACTCATTACATCCAAAAAAACATGGCCTTAAAATACTGTGTCTTCGCAATGATAAAATCAACTTGGTTCATGTTGTTCTCTGTTTTGTAGAACTCTGGTACATGACTTCGCCTTAATAGGTCTGTTTTTAATGGCTGGACAACCTTGTCTAGGGGCCGACGAAGGTTGCTGGTGAACCTTGGTGGCCAAGCCAAAGTTTACATCAGCACCGGCTGTCCTATGTGAGATAACCGGCATTTAGGTCAGTAATCTTCGATCAAAATTGGCCAGATGGACTGCATTGTTATCAATGCAAAAAAGGTTTTAGACTAAATTGATCCAATTGAAAGGTTTATGACTTAATTGATATAATGTAATATGTTTATGACTTTTTAAGTACTTTCCCTCCATTTTAGGGATTGCATATGTACGTGATTTTAATGAGAGCTTAAAATGAATCAGAAAAAGCACACGCAAAAGAGAAATTCAAAGGTGCTCCCTAAACACCGCATGATGGTCCTTTCCACCAATCTTTTTCGTAAGAATCGAGGAAAATGAAAAGTTCAAAGCACTTAAAATTAGAGGAAGCTAGCAAAGTTGTTTTTATCGGCAAGTCCATGGCCTAGATCACGAGAATCGATCACCCTAAAGCATCACCATTTATCAAAGTACTAAAAAAAAATCGTGCACCTCTCTCCTCTCAGTATAAGAATGAATCGACAAGAAGATCAAGTGGTGAACGAACTACGTGAAAAACACCATATCAATTCTTAGGCTGATAGTCGTTGCAAATTGTCGGACTCCATCATCCAATGGCTTTTTCACAGAAACCTAAAAGTATTTACGACGTCCTTCTTGAGTTTCAGAGACATGGACCTACGCAAGAACTTTCTCGGTCATCTTTACAAAGCTTTAGACTAGAATGGAGTGTACACTTTTGTTGATAGCGAGGAACAGAGGAAGGAAGACCAAATATCGCCGTTGCTTATCAAGGCCATCGAGCAATCATGCATTGCAATCCCCAATTTTTTTCTCAAGTCCTTGTCGCATTCTCTCTGTTGCCCTTCCTTTGTCGGTTGCCGCCCACACTGACCGCCCCTTGTAGACCTCCGCCGGCAAGCCCCTGCCCACCGTTGGCAGTCATGACACCCTCCACCAGCCGCAGACCGCCACAGCAACCACCGTCAGTTGCCACAACAACCACAGTCATCACCACCGCAGGCTACCACTGCCCGTCACCAACCACTGACCCACCGCTACCCACCACCAACCCCCCCGATCTCTACTGGCCATTGCCCACCATGTGACCACCACTGTCAACGCCTCATCGACACCGCCACCCACTGCCAATCTCTATCGCCCATTGCCACCCTCCGCTAGCTGCCACAACCATTGCCGCCATTAGAGTAAAAAATAAATAATATTTTTTATTTTAAATAGTAAATAATATTTTTTAATAATAAAAATATTTTTAAAAGAAATTAAATAACAATTAATAAGTAGAAATTTTTTGTAAAAGATTTTGTTTAATAATATTTCAAAATTAAAAAATTTCAAGCGTTATCAAATGAACTTCTGCTCCAAAGATAAAATTTTATGTCGTTATCAAACGTATTTTTTTGCCTCAAAAACTCATTTAGAAATTAGAAATAGAAAAATTTATTTCTAGTAAAAAACTAATTCCCGAAATATAATGGTTATCATGTGCGTCATAAGTATCGAAAGGATGCACTAAGGCCTCGCCAAGTGAGAGGGGGGGAGAGCAAGTTGTTTTGTTAATTACCTACTCGTTGTATTTCCGGTAAAAAGAAAAACACTGCTTTATAGTTTATCGACTTTAATATCTTTTTGACCAACTGCTTGAATTACCAACTACTGCGTTGATGATCCAACTATTTTTTGTTAGTGGCCTTATCTCTAAAAATAAAAGTCAAGTCACACTTTTAAGTAATAATATGTGATTTTTTTTCGTGATATTATTGGCTTATTTAGGAACATATATTTTTCTTGAGATATTATGAGAGACACTTCTATCAAGTTTTGATATTTATGCACGTTTTCTATGGAGAAAAGATAACAAGAATCCTCGCTCGTTTTATCGTCGGAAGGCCCCTCCAAATATATGAAAGCTAATTTCGCCGCTAAATTATTTTAAATTTCAACTAATTGGCGATGGGCTTTTTTTTTTTCCACAAATAGCATTCGTGGCAAAATTAGCGACAAATTTTGCAGCAGAATTTCGTCGTAATTTAGCAACGAAAGTTAAAATTTTTCATCGCTAAATTGTGACCCGAGTTGGCTTCGTTGCTATTTTCGTCGCAATTTTCATGGCAAAATTCGTTGCTAATTATAGCAACGAATTTTGCCACAAATAATGTTTGTCGCAAATTAGCAACAAATACATTTTCGTCGCAAAAGAAAGAAAAAATTTCGTCGCTAAATTTTGTGTCCCGAATTGCGACGAAATTCTTTTCATTCCTATTTCGTCGCAACTTTCGTGGCAAAGACCGTTGCTAAATTAGTGACGACCACGAATTTTTTGCCACGAATTTTTTTTCATCGCTAATTAGCAATGAATTTTGCCACGAACATTTTTCGTCGCAAATTAACGATGAATTTTTCCATGAATATTTTCGTCACAAATTAGTGACGAATTTTCCACAAATAGAGATTGTGTCGCAAATTAGCGACGAAAGTTAAATTTTTCGTCACTAAAATTTGCGACGCCAAATAGCGACACAAAATTTTGTTCGTTGCAACTTAATTAGCGACGAATTTTGTCAAAATTTTCGTTGTAAATTCCGTTGCTAAAACTTTGTTTTTTTAGTGATATTGAAGCGGGACAGTATAATTGAAGTAGAGAAATGCATGCGCAAAAAGAGAGAAATGAAGGGTGCTCCCTACAGACCGCACCGCGTATCTTTTCTATAAAAATCAGAGGAAAGCGAAAGGTTCAAAGCACTTAAAATTAGTGGAAGACGGGCAAAGTTGTTTTTATCAGCAAGCCCATGCGACGGATCACGAGAATCCGTCACTCTATCATTACTTTTGTCAGCCACAGGGAAGTTGTGTCGCTCTGAAAGTCCGAATAACACGGTGGAATGCGGTCTCAGTGAAAACAAGTCTTAAAAAAAAAAATCAGTCGTGAGTCTTTTGACCTACTTTGTCTTCAGTGAAAAAAGTCTCTACGTTCCCAACTTGAGATGTCTAGTCCATCCTTAACACAACCATTTTCCTTCCTGTACAAGAATAAACCAAAAAGAAGATCGAGTGCGTGAATGAGCAACTTGAAACACGCTGTTATGAAATCGTAAAGCTCACGGTCATTCTTATTTGTTGAAGTCCATTCATACCAATTTTATGTTGAAGTCCACATACAATTGAGACACCCCAACTGTGACGATGTATTTTCACGTTTCGATGGCGTCTTTAGATTGGGTTGGTAGGCGTTTCAAAGAGTTCTTTTTCATAATATCAGTCCTGTTTTAATTTAGGGTCAACACATATAATAGGGTGTTTAGGTTATTAAATTATGTTCCTATTGGTTAATTAGGTTTAGACACCATATAAAAGAGTGTTTAGGATTCCGATAGGAGACTATCTTTTTGATATTGAGCATTGATATTCGAGAGAACTAATGTTCCTCGGTAATTCTAATTTTATGTTAGCCAAATTTTCTGTGCGATTCGGCATATTTGGTATCAGAGCATAGGTTACTTGAATTGATGTGCTGAAACAGATTCGCGGTGGATGTGGACGGCGGGCTCGTGGTGGCAGGGGACGTGGGTCGTCCTGAAGCAGACGAACAACCGCATCAAAGAAAACTTGCGAGACATAGAAATTGAGGAGTAGAGGAGGCGAATCCAGGATTGGAACGACAACTTGCACAGGCGAGGTCGGGCATTCAATCCGAAGAACGAGAGGAGTCTGAGGATCCATCCGATGAGAAGAAGATGATGTCAATCCTTTTGGTCGTTTCGGGTTCAGAACCAGGGACAGGAATCGGGGAGTACGACCTGGAGATCAACCCACTTTTTGTCATATCGGAATGAAGATTGAGATTCTAATAAGTTTGAAGGTATGACTCATCCTGATGAGTTATTGACTGGTGCATACTGTCGAGAGGTTCTTTGATATTAAGGATGACTGAAGGAGCAGAAGGTTAAATTGCTAGCCATAAGGCTAAGAAAACATGCTTCGATATGGTGGAGCATGTGAAGAAACAGCGTGCTAGAGAAGGAAAATCAAAGGTGAATCGCTGGGAAAAGATGAAAAAATTATTGCAAAGGAAATTTAGTCATCATTATAGGCATCAGGAAGCATTTATTAAATATCACAATGTTAAGCAGCGAGAATTAACAGTCGAGCAGAACTGAGGAGTTGATCGCTTACGGGTGCATTGTGATGTGTCCAAGGGAGACGAGCAAACAGTGCTCGATATTTGGCAGAGCTGCGGAACTGAAATTTCGATGTCGTCCAATTACAGCAGTATTGGACCTATGAAATGTGTGCAGGTTGGCCTTAAAGGTAGAAGCGCAATTTTAAAAGAAAGAGCAAAGCAGTTCCAGATTTCAAAGTCAATGTCAAGCAAAGAATTTCGAGGAAATGCAGGGAGTTTTTCCACCAATCTAACTCACTAGCAGTAGTAACACTACGAGTTCTAAACTACATCCAAAGGAGGGACAGAGTAGTGCTGGAATAGCAGGGGAGGAGCTGCCACTCCAATCGTTGTTACAAACGCAGGAATAGGGGCATTTCCCTGCTGTTGTCCGAACCGAACAGATTGTGACAACTGTTGATTTAATCCAACCCTTTATGAGATCCAGTATGATGAATCTGGACGGGATCAAGGGC
>JAGVVM010000689.1:0-40227 GCA_019149425.1 Psidium friedrichsthalianum | reverse complement strand
CGTTCTTCCCAGCAAAGAAACCTTCCAAAGATCAGTGACATTAACTGAGAAAGGGGTAGTAATTCATGATGAAATCCAAGAAACAAAACATGGAGAACTCGCGATTGCCTGCAAAATCTTGATTATAAATTTCCGATTAAGAGATTGAAAGCTTTTTGAAGATCAACTTCAGTCTTGCATCTTGAGGAAACCCCAGCCCTATGATAATTCTGGACAAGTTCATGAGCCAAAAAAGAATATTACCAACCAACATTTCTGCCCTCAATAAATGCAGATTGTGAGATCTTGCTAAACCTCAGAATTTTGGTAATGCACTTATAAGGTAACTTTGCACCAAGATATCGGCCTGAACTCTGGGATGTGACCAGGATTAGCTACCTTAGGCACAAGAGAAGTGGCAGTAGCATTAATTCTCTTAAGCAACTTAGAAGAATTGAAGAAGAATGAACGGCTCTCACAAAAATCCCAGCCGAAGTTAATACATGCTGAAGTGAAGGAAAGGCTGAAAAAGTCCTACAACCCTGGGGGCCATTTTCCCTGTTCTTAGACCCCAACACACTCCTCAGTCTCATCATAAGTATCTGGCTTTGTAAGAAGAGCATGCATACCTAGAAGGTAGCAACTGCAATGTTCCTCAGGGAAGTGTCAAATCAATACCATTATAGCCAGCATCAGGGGAATCAAGAAGACTCTCATAATATAAGATAGCTTCAGCTGCAATGTTCCTCAATCTTAGAACCATTCTCTGAATGACTCTTAAAGTCTGCTTAGAGTTTCTAAGTTATCAGAGTTATATGGGTACAACTTGGGTTCAAAGCCCGTGTCTTGATCCCCATATTGTATCAATGTAACTCTGGACTATTCCCAGAGGAAAGATTCCTCAACCTCCTGAAGTTTCCAGCATTTAGCTATAAGAATAAACTCACCTTCCAGGTCTCGAGAGGATGTAGAAAAGAGTACACCGCTGCAGAGAAGAAAAGCTCATTATTACCCTGCTGGACTAGTTGAGAAAATCTAATTAGGACGTTCTTGTTAAACTTCTCCAGAGCAACCTTCACCTAAGCCAGTTTGGAGGGAAACACATACATATAGGCACTTCCTGTTCACCACTATGCCAGGCCTTCTTTACAACCTGCAAAAACGGAAATTTTACCAAATGTTAAAGAAGTTGAAAAGTTCAAGAAATGACGACTCAGGCTCCATAAACCATACAGGCACCATGCGATGATCAGTTATATCGGAGGCCACAAACTCTGCATATGGGTACAAATGAACATCAAGCCAGGCACCATTTACCAGAACTCTATCTATCTTCCTAGCAAAAGGACATCAGCCTACAATTGTCAAGCAAAGAGCAACCAATCTAATTTATGCGGACAAACCAGATTGAATCAATGTAGTATCGAAGTCAACCATATCAGGTACATAAGCATCATCAAAATTGCTTGCTTCAGAAAAAAACAACTAATAGCATTGAAGACCCACATAACACCAGGAGAAGCAACAGCAGCAGCAAGACTAGAGAAAGATTCCCATATAGAAAAACTTTCTTTCAAGAACAGCTTCAGATGCTTATGGCATGTAGCAAAGAAACAATCTCACCCTTGGTAATGGAGCGCATGAATTAACTGAGAGCATGCTGATGCGATTGTGATACGAAATAGTAGTCATCATACAGCAACCAAACCCTACCGAGATGATGATGGGACTATGAACGATCTATTAGTAATAGACGAAGCCTTCAATTCCTGAACTCTAGTTTCCAAGAATCAATTATATGCATGTCAAATTAGAAAACGACCACTAAACTTTCTGGTGAGATGCAAGTGTGAGTTATGTGAGAAAAGTTTTACATTGGAGAATTGATATAGTGTGGAGAAATTAATATATTCAAGTTGGCCTATTACTCATTGTCTAAACTTTTGTATGAAAGTGGGTCAACTTAATTCGTTGACGGGCTCAGACTTGTGCTCCTTTATTTCCCTGCAAGAAGGTATTGTTTTTACTGCGCATACCAAATGATAGTATCAGAGTCGATGGTTGATTGGTGTTTTAACCTCCATGTGTTCAATTGATATCAGATATTTCAGTGCTCTACCCTCAAGGTGTACAAATGGCATTAGATGTATTGGTGCTCTACCCTCAATGTGTAACAGTGCTTGGTAAATATCTCAAGGAAGGAATGGAATAGTGACCAATGCGGTTAAAAAAGTTCTCCATATGAGAATTATGTGAAACAATGAAGATATCCAAGGACTTGAGCTCCCTTTTGGCGATCTTCCCAGATGAAGGTATCGGACTTTTGATGCGCACTCTTGACACTTCCGTTTGTCTCAAGGGTTATTAAACTCCTGATATTCCAACATTTTTTGTAGTAACATAATTAGAAGGTTTATTCTTCATGGGAGAAGACAAAATCAGAGAGTGAATTGGCTTATCAACGAGAGCAGGCGTATCATCCAAATCATCATCATCCTCCACTAGAGGTAGAAACTTATTATCCATAATAGCATTTTTTGCTAACACTTCTATTACTGAGAGTTCCAGCAATGACAGGAGAAGTACGAACAATTGGATTTCTCTTGGTAGTCTCAACTCTACCAACAGGGACATCAGCATTAGCAATATGATCCTTCACTTTAGGACTCCATTGCTTGATAAAGAACCTCTTTCTGGCTGAAAATTCAGCAGCACCGGCCCAATCTTAGGACAAGAGGAACACATAAGCCATCCACTTAGACACCTAATTATCCACTTTAGGGTCGATCAAAGTTAACTGGGAACATGATTAAATTATTTGTACCATTGATTGATACTGCTGAATAGAACCTTTTCTCATTACCCCTGTTCATTATTGCTTTCTTACAAACGATCCTGCCGACCGTGCATGCGTCTTACCCTCGGATTATCGCGTGCTTGAATCGGCTGGTGTTATGCTCGTGACCGAGTACGGTACACGCCGCACAGTCCTTTGAATTGTGCCAACGGCCCGGGCTGTGGCAAAAATATCAGCCTCACATTTTTCATTCAGCATTGTTTGATGTACAACAGGTTAATTTCACTGTATTTGGGGAACATTGAAACTAAGAAGCTCATCGTCTAACATTGTACAGTCACTTTTTTATTCAGCACCATAAGCTGAATGGGGGCTATACTTTTCTTTCCTTCCAATAATCATCAAGCAAGGGAAAAAAAGAATCGACTGGTACCCTGCACTAAAATGTGGTCTCTCTGTTTCCGGCTGAAAACTTCCCAGGACAACTACACCATGTAGTGAAAATTTCTTAAGCCTGCTGCCGTAAGTAAGAATGAAAGGTGCTCAATAGCGACGAGTCCGTCCCGCAAGCAGGCATGTACGCTGGAGGCTCCCGGATGCTTGTCTCGGCCGTGGTCCCGTTCTTGACTATGAACACGGTGTCCATGCCCCACGCCATGTGCCGATCAAAATGACAGTGCATGTACCATACGCCTACCGGAAACAAATTCGAGTTAGGAACAATCAAATCTGTTCTCCCTCAGTTTGTATGATCAAATTCACGTGCAGCATGGCATTCGTGTCGGCCAGTGAACTTACCAGGATTGTCTGCCCTGAATCTGATGACAGCCCACCCGTCCTTAGGCACTGGGACAGTGTTTGCTTCGGGTGGGTCGTACAGGTTGTAGGTTTCTGGATCGGTCTCGTTGTCGAAATTGCCCCCACCCAGTCCGACCACGTAGAACCGGAACCCGTGCAGGTGCATCGGGTGAGTCTCACCGGAGTTCATCACGTTGGTCCCCTGGAAGATTATCTCGACCGTCTCATTGTAGTTCAGTACCTTGGCCCTCGTTCCTTGGTCCGACAACGTCACGTTGTCCGTCAATAGGTCGGCGGACGTAAAGTTGAACAACGTAGGCGGCAAATCAGGGAAATCCGCCGTGTAATACCCGGGGATATTGCTGCAAGAAATCAAAGGCAAGGAATTAAAGACGGTCGATTATATATTATCTATATTAATTTGTGCAAATAGCAGGGGAAGAGAGTGGTAACATCAGAATTCTCCAGTATTACCTGTAGTATGCTTGGAGCACATCCAAGTCAGGGTTTGCAAACGAAATGTTGTTCAACGCGGATGCAAGGCGATTTCCGTCCGGTCCCTCACACGAGGCGTTTGGACACCGCATCATGCTGAGTGAGACGGTGATGAACATCCTCGTCGTGATCTCGTCGTCCCTGGGCACGTCGATGGGGTGCTCCGCCGAGTTCAAGCTTTTCAGTCGTTTGACGAAGTTAGTCGCGGGCTCCACTTGCTCCCATCCAGGTAAATAGCTCGGATACGCCGGCAATTCGGTGTGAGAGTAGTTGCCGTTGTACTGGAAGATCGCGCTGGCAATGCTGTGGTCGAAGTCGTCCGCTTGACCGTCGAAGAAAGGCGAAAGGAGGATGTAGTACTCGCCGAGCGGCTGGTCGGCGGTGACCAAAATGTCCATCGCCTGACCGGGGGTTATCATGACAAGACTTGTGACCAGGGGCTTGACGTAGGCGCCGTCCCATCCGACCACCGTCAGGGTGTGGTTCGCGATGGCGAAGTACATGTCGGTGTTCTGCACCGAGCTGACTAGACGGAGAAGATAGGTCTTGCCATAATCAACGGATATTCTATGCGTGCTCTCTGCGACAAATTAGAATCAATTCGAGACTTAGATTTGATTCTAGAATCGATTGACACTGCAAAAAATTTCCTCTCCGGAGCTAGGAGTGATGGTAAGTCTTCCCATGTATTTGAGTAAGTTTGTTTTACCTCTGGAACAGTTATAAAAGTCACCAGGCTGGCCATTGATGCAGTAAGCAGTTGATAATGTCGTCAATCCACCTTCGGACAGGGCCTCTTTCATTAACTCCATCACGTCCTCATCGTACCAGGATGCTGCAACCAGAATTTTACGGTGGTAAGTGTTCGCAAACACACAACAAATGACACCATTATATGACTTCATTATTTCACTGTACTAAACAGGGGGGGCATACCAAAGACAAGGACTTTTTCGTCGTCGGGTTCGGGGAAAGGATAAGTCGTGCCGAGGGCAGGCTTTATCACAATCGCGCCATGGACGGTCGCACGGGTCCAGTCGCTGTGCGCGTGCCACCAGAGGGTGCCCTCCTCCGTAGTGAACAGAACTTGGTAAGTGAAGTTGGTCCCCGGAGGAATCGGGCACTGCGTAACGTATTCGGGGCCGTCGAACCACGGGTTCCTCGGCTGTTTGATGCCGTGCCTGCGATTATGTAAAGAAGAGGCTTAAATGAGCCAATTCGCAAATATGACCAACGATTCTTGCAATTCAATATTACATGTTAAGCTCCATTTGATTCGAGTGGGTGAAGAAGACACGCCTGGCTTGGTAACCATAAGGCGTTGACTAATTCTAGAGATGTTGAATTCTTTACATTAGAAAATTACCCATTAAGTGACGTGGCATTCTTTTATTGGAATTCCACTTGGTTCATTATTAAGGTCGAAAGGTTAGACGGCTATTTGACAGGTAAGGACATAAAATTGGGGTCCTATGGCCGTCAGAAAATCCTACCTAACTTTTTTTGAGCTGCTCTTCAATAAAACCTCTCCTTCCCATGCTTGGGCCTCACGACCCCAATATAATAATAATAAAAAATACCATAAGTGTGTCGTCGAAAGCTTCCAAACTTATACCAGTGTAGCAAAAACACCATCCCGTATCCAAAAAAAAACCTTTAAACTTTTCTCTGTCGTAACACCGATGATGCCGATAAGAAAAAAAATACCTTCCTTCATTTACTACCATAGATCCTAAACTTTGACTAATCCACTGAGATTTTGTTAGTCTAAATTTAGGATTTTTGGTGATAAATGGAGGAGGGCATCTTCGTCACGCCGCTATAAGTTTCGAAGTTTAATATTTCTTTTTATTTTACGTTCAAACACTCCTCGCTCATGTCATGTTAGAATGTGGAAGGTGCTAGTGATCTTGAGCATCTCTCGTCTTAAAAGCTAACTCAAGGGATGAGATTCCTCCTCGTACTTATAAACCGATCATTAGTTCCTTCGACAACTGATACGGAATAACCCCAACAATCTCTATCTCACACATCAGCCTGTATGTCCTAACCCAATAATATCTAGCATTACTCCAAAGTAACATCAGAGCATAGACGGCTCACTAGACTAGCGGAGAAACTTCCTTGGCCACCAAACTTTCAACTCTATTTGCAGTTGACTTGTCAAAACAAAACAATGCCTGAGGGCTTACCAGTGAATGGTGACTCCGTAGTAACCTTCGTTGATAACATTGACGTAGGCCGTGTCGCCTTTACGGACGTACATTACCGGCCCCGGAAAGCTTTCGTTCACCGTCAACATGCTCTTCGTCTTGCACAGCCTCGTGAAGTTGGTCTCTCGCAGCTACACACACACACAGAGTCGTAAACATCCCTTATACAACCCCGAATGAGAAAAACCAGAGCAAATGGCAATGATGGCATCAAAAAACTTGTTGAAAACGGACGAGAAAAAGATAAGCGAAATGCTGAAACTTACGACGAAAGTGTAGTAATGGTCCTCGCCTTGAGCCAGAGGGAGGAGCAACAATAATCCGCCTAGTAAAGCAAGAAGCCATCGGAGCTCGCACAGAGAAGAACCCATTTTCGGCTGCCCCGCTTTCCGGTCGCTGTTCCTTCAACTTGTTTCGAATAATGCCATTGACAGAAGCGGCTCGCTCGCTCCTTTATAACTCAAAATCTCTGTCTCTTTTTCTCTCTCTACTTGTGCAGATATTCCCATGACGAGGGCGATTTGACATATGGTTATAATAGCAGTGTGTGTTAGCTAGGGCAAAGGAGCTCACGTGGTCGTCTTCAGTGCCATGCATGGCACGGTTGAAGGGGCTCAAGACCTTTAGGTACAACTTCATGCTTGGCTTCGAAGAAAGTGAGGGAGGAATGTTGAACTCTTGGTGACCCAGTTTTATACTAACCTTTCGAATTCTGTGCCACATTTTCCGCGGGGCAAGTTCAATATTCAGAATTTGGTACTAATTGCACGTGACACACAATATAATAATAATAATAATAATAACCCTTTCTGTAATTGAGCAAGGCTACTCCTCAAGTACATTCAAGGATGATATTCACAAAATTTGCCCCTGGGTTTAGAAAATTGAGAAAGAACGTACTTCAAAGGAGTAATGACACAAATAGTTTATGAACTTTGGTCTAATATACAATGTGGCCACTGAATTTTTTTATATATGTTCAAATTAGCCTCTAGTCTACATAAAAATATTCAAGTTTTTTCTTCTATTAATTCAAGTTTAGGGATAACATTGAGTATTTTCATACAATCCAAAAACTATATTGAAGAAAATGAAAGTTTATAGATTACATTGCATATTAGACCAAAATTCAAGAATCACGTTGAATAAGTTTAAAGTTCAGGGGTCACATTGTACATTAGACCAAAGTTCGTGGATATTTGTGTCATTTATCCTATTTCAAAAGAGCAACATATTTTCAAGTGGCAATGTTTATCTTGCAAATATCAATCGCCCGGAGAACCCTAAAAACATAAAGGACAAAACACGGCCCTTGCATTTTCAGGTTTGCTGATATAGCGGCTTCTCAAGATGACAATTTGAAGATGTGGCTATTAATTAATTTAATAGGATCCCAATCTTTTATACATGAATGATGTATAGTCATAATCTTTAAAGGTAGAAAGAAAATTTTCTACTTCCATGCAAGGAAATATCTTTATTTGATCAATTATTTCAAGCAACAAAAGCGATTATTGTTGATAATGAAAATATTTTATATCAATTAGTCATTTCAAGTTATTGCTTTTAGAAAATACTTTCCAAAAAATTCGTCTTTCGCGAAATAAACATAGTGTGAGTAAATAATAATCAAACAATAAGTATCGTGATCCGACTATTGAACATCAGGTAGAATATTCTTTCTTTTTTTTTGGTAAAGAACATCAGGTAGAATATTCTTCCACACCTAAACAAAAAAAGATCGTCACGTTGTGGAGATATTATTTTCAATTTCATCACCTCCACGAAACTCCATGGAGAAGGAAAAAAAAAAAGTCTCCACCTAAAATCTCTACGCTTTACTGAAGTTTCTTCTCGTCGTCTAGCTGAACAAGCGGGAGCCCACAGAAAACGCAGGAGGGGAACCGTCGCAGTAACTTTGTCGAATGCTTGACTGACAGATGAACCATTACTGATCGCCCCACTTCCCTTTCTTCGACCTGTGAATTAACCGTGGGGGAGAATGGACGACATCTAACAAACATCTGTCTTGTCTTAGGTATTCGCACGTGCTCTTAAAACTGTGGACTCCGTAATGGAGATTGTGGAACTCTCTGTCCTTTTTCCTTCTTTTTAAGTGTCTTAACCGCAAGGGATTGAAGTCGTTTTGCAGTTATACGAAAACCCTTAAAGAAAATTCGATGCATAGAATCGTTACGTGATTTCTTCTTCATGTAAATAGATATAGAATGTATGAGACAAGTACTTGGAAGTTGTGTGTCGGATGTCACGGATGTTGGACAAGGGTATGAACGAATCGAGCATGTTCGAAGCACTCGCTAAGTTTTTTGCGACGCCTTGCCGATATGACATCTAACTGCGCTTAGCATCTTTTTTAATTCCTTATCCCGATAGAGAGATATGGTTATGCTTACGAGTTTAGGTTGGAAACGACTTTTACTTAAACCGATGAAAATAGTCGATGGAACGCCATGCCAATTTTGTAGAATCAATGGAACCCAGAAATTCATCCCAAGGTATTGCCATCTTAGGTAGGTACTCAAGCATAGCAGAAGAGTACAGATGTTACCTTTGATCTATAAATTTGCAATGGTCGCGCTTGGGTGGGCCAATCAAGTCTCTATGGACCACCCCGAGCCCAAGAAGGACATTGCTTGCGTGAAAGGCCCAACTTGTGCTTTGGGCCATATTGCGACGGGGTTTGGACGAGCTACTTGCTAGGCCCATTATTATCAGACCTAGCTAGAAGAGCCCACTACGCTTAAATAGGATGACATCGAATACCACCATTGCGCATAGGACCAACTTAGATTGAGGTCTTACTCATGTCGAGGGTAAACCGGCAATCTTTAACTTGCCCCTTCCAAAGATGACAATTTCAACAATTAAATAAAACAGCGGTTGAGTTCATATCCATCCATGGAGGATCAGTCATTCACTACGCCAATCATAATCATATTGTACGCAGAAAAAGTTTAAGATGAATCTTATTACAACATAATATAAAAGTGGCGTTACTAAATCTTAAGTGAAGGTACAAAGTGACAACATTTCCTTAGACAGGGACTAGTGACAAGGAGGCATATAATGAGGTGGCGGCCGCATGTGTGTCGCCGCGGTGTTGCCGTTCGTCACGATGAGCACAGTGTCCATCCCCCAACTCGTATGTCTTTCCAAATGGCAATGTTGGAACCATACACCTGCGAATTCAATTCCTCACGTTATAGCCCCATCGATGGTACAGAGACTTATGTTAATGCATGAAAACGCACAAAACTATTCAGAATTGCATTCTTGAAATGGCACCTTAAAAAAAGAAGACGAAAATGCAAATCAAATAACGGAAATACCACTTTGAAACAAACATGATGTAAATGGATTCAATTGACAAAGTGCAGCAGGCTTGTGACTATTTGGACAATTTTCCCTTCAATACAATATATTTGAATAGACACAATTTTTGCATTTTATATATATATATATATATATACATAGACACCACACGAACCACATTAACTTCACCACACACATCCTCACCTTAGGAAAAGATCATGAGCTTACCAGGATTGTCTGCGATGAATCTAATCGTCAGCCATCCATTTTTAGGAACTCCGAACGTGTTCACCTCAGGCGGGTCGACTAAGTTATATGTCTTCGGATCGGTCTCACTGTCGAAATTCCCCCATCCCATCCCGACCACGTAGAAGCTATAGCCGTGCTGATGCATCGGATGGTTCTCGGCGGCCCCGACGTTGGTCCCTTGGAATATTATTTCGACGGCGTCGCCGTACTTTATCATCTTCGCCTTCGTTCCCAGACATGGGTACAACGTGTTGTTCCCGACATCTCCTGTGAAATTGAAGAAGTACGGTGGCTGGTCCGGGAAGGTGGCATTGTAAATTCCAGGCAAGCTCCTGCTCGATAATCCAATACCGTAATTATCAACTAATTACACGAAAAATGACTATTTAGTTATTCTCCAAAGACAAGCACAATTAGACATTAGTCCTTAGAAGTGGCTAACTCAGAGAAAAGACAAGCATAATCAGCCCTAGTCAAGTTAGTCAATACCTGTAGTAGGCTTGAAGTATGTCGATCTTTGGTGCCTGGAAACTTATGTTATTCAAGCTTGCAGCTAGTCTGTTACCGTCAGGTCCTGCACACGATTCATTAGGGCAAAATATCTGATTCGCTGACACAGTAATGAAAATTCTCTTGTCGATCTTCTTTGGGACGTTGACTGGATGAGCTCGGCTTGCCAGGCTCCGGAGACGGACAGTGAAGTTCATGGCAGCGTACTTGTCGTTGTAGACAGGAAGTGCTGGAAAAGAAGGCGATGGCGGGGGTGTGTAGTTGCCTCTGTATTGGAGAATCGCCGTGGTCGTGGTGTTGTCGAATGGGGCAGCCGTGTCAGCGAATGGGCTTCCGGCCATGTAGTAGTGGCTCGGCGTCTGGTCCGCCGTCACTAGGACGTCCATGGTCTGCCCGGGAGTGATCATAATATGGCAAGTCTTTACAGGCTTCACGTACGCAGCGTCCGTCCCGACGACTGTGAGGCTGTGGTTGGCGATCCCGAAGAACATCTCTTCATTCATGACGGCATTGATTATCCGGAGGAGATAGGTCTTGCCATGGTCGACCATTAGACGATACGTACTGTCTACAAATCAAGAAAAGGACTGACTATGTAAAAATAGCAACCACTTCAGCTCATATTCAAGAGAAAAACAGGCTCAACAACACTTGGAGAAATCAATTCACAATAATTTCTTACTACTAGAACAATTATAGAGATCTCCAGGTTGGCCATTGACCGTGAAAGCGTCCGATGTATTAGGATCGCCACCAGATACGAGGGCCTCGGTGATTATAGCCATGACATCTCCATTGAACCATGATGCTGCTAACATTCATTAATTTAAAGTTGTTATCGAAATAATTCAGGATCACTAAACTTTAATTTCTACTACAAATACATTAAAACTTTCTACTCGTGATTTAAACCTGGATTTGAGGGTTAACATCTATGGTAGAGATAGACAACGTTATGAAGGAGCGAATGAGGTAAAATAGGTATTACCAAGAACTATGGTGTCTTCAGCATGGGGCTTGGGATATGGATACGTGGTACCGATAGCCGGCAAAATGATGATGGCGCCATGGACAGTGGCTCGCGACCAGTCACTGTGAGCATGCCACCACAATGTTCCTTCTTCGGTCGTAAAATCGATTTCCTGCAAAAAGCTAGTCCCGGGTGGAATAGGGCACTGCGTGATGTTTTCTGGTCCATCTGACCAAGGATTTCTCGGTTCTCTAACTCCATGCCTAGAATTCATAGTTTCAAAAAAGCAACCTTCAATGCTTGTACATAAAATTCATCAATTTGTAGTCATAGTTAACGTTTAACCAGATTTGTTTTGATAAATTACGAACTGGCTGTCCAATTTGTTTGGTCTCCATTCTCAGGAATCCTTGTGAATAACTCATAGAAAATCACTGATCAAGCCAATTTATCCGGGCATCGAAATTCTGTTTCATGAATGTATAGCGACTTTTTTTTTTTGTATAATGGTCAATGAAACACAATTGAGCGCATCATAGGCATGTAATCTCGTTATGGTTGAACCCTCAAATCAAGTGCATCCTATTTTAAATTTATATTACCTAAGTCGAGGCATAGCACAAGTACATGCTAGGTCTTTCTATGCAGCGAAATAAATGTGAAAACTCGAGATCGAAAGATGAGGAATTGCTTCATGGGCTAACGCCGAAATCAAGCTCAAAACACAAAAGTCAAGTCATGTGATATGAACCAAGAGGATAACGAAGAAATAGATCAAAAGTGACCATGTCGTCATCCATAACGGATTATTAGTTTGACTAGCCAACAGGAAAAAAAAAAAAATTGCCACGAATGGTATTGTGCGTGATTGACTTTAGTTTGGTACCAATGAATGGTGACACCGTATTCGCCATGGTTGTGAACATGGACGAAGGCCGTGTCTCCCCGGTGAACTCGAATCTCTGGCCCAGGGAAGCTGCCGTTGACCGTCAACATGCTCTTCGTGCTACACAACCTCGTGAAGTTGGCCTCCTTCAGCTGCATGTTTTTCATCCCGTAGAGCAACAATTGGGGTTTCAAAGGACATCACAGATATTGCATTAGGGGCATAAACCGACAATTTAAAAACCTAGAGATACATAAACAGTTTACCGAACAATGAGGCATTGCGACAGATGGATCGGCCCTTGGATATAAAGATTAACTTACGAAATCCGTTTGAGAAGAGACGGGGACAATCTCTAAAAGGCTTATGTAAGCCGGTGGAACACATCCAAACGTAGGATTAAAGCACGTTAAATTCGCTTTTCAAATCAATCCCCCTATCATCGGCATAGTCCTATTTCGACACAGCACATGTACTTCTAGTGTTCAGATTGGTTAGACGATATCATCTCCCCAAAGATCACATTTTTTTCAAAATCATCTTTTTTTCCCTGATTGTGATTGTTGAGACTAAGAAGCCAAAACATAAAATAAAGAACAGAAAGAAAGGTGACAGAGATAGAGACTGACCACGAAATCATAATAGTGGACCTTGCCTTGGGCCAGACCAAGGAGCTGCTTTCTGCTTGCTAGAACCAAGCAAAGTAACATCAAAATCCTCTCCTGCGACCCCATTTCAATCTCTCTCGATCTCGACTTTGAGCTCGAAACCATTCGAGCCATGGTGTATTTATAGTGCTATTGTGTCTATTTCAAGGAACCTTTTAACCTAGAAGAATGTGGGTAGAAAGGACTCAAGGAGGAGCTGCACCTACGTTCCAACTTGCGGGACCCTTGAACCACATTCGGATCCACAGAAATTCATAGGAAAAACTATCATTTCATCTCTTACTTGGTACATTAAGCTTGCTTCTGCGTGGCACTATTGGTTGTGCCGTGATCCTCTTGGATTAATTATAGGCAACTGCACCTGTTTTTGTGGCGCAATTTTCGTGTAATTCAAATTAACTTGAAGGTTACTCGAAGAGGATTCAAACGAACGTCATGTCATTGAGAAATAGAGTTGGTTTTGCTTATCTCCAGCAGGCTAATGCATAGTATGTGAACTGTGAAGGGAAATTTAGCCAAGCACGAAAGGTGCGAACTTGATGGCATTTCACTCAGATTCTGACCGTCACTTACTCTTCTTGCCAAAGAACTCCTCACACGTTTGTGGTTAACACAAAGTTCAACTGTAAAATCAAAGAGAACCTTGACTTATCGCAGAGCTTACATAACTAGGGTTTGACTTTAACATGTACTAGGGCTTTCCTACACATTCTTGATTTCCATTGTTGGGTTGACAATGAAGCTGAAAACGAAAGGTGATTTACTTGATCAGATCGAATTCAAGAGCACTTGCGAACAATCAAAAGGAGACCGACCGAAAGAGATTACCAGTCGATGACGTAAAAGAACAGTCATATGCCATTTGAATACAGTAAATTACGCAAGACTTATGTTATTCACATGCTTCCTCCAATAATGGGAGACCATTTGGGATCCCGAGATCGAAGCCGTTTTGTGCGCGATAGATTGAACACGAACACACCAGTACCGCACTCGCCGACTTCGCGTAGTTAAATGCCAGATTGGGACATCATGTGACCTAGCTTTTCGTATAAACTAATGTTAGCTTTTGGCCTGTGAAGAACTGTTTCCTCTTTAAGGAAGCCACGCGACCGAATGCTGTGAGGACCTGTTTCCTGACCAGGACCGCACTTGCCGACCTCTTTAAGAGACATCTTCGAACGTAAGTATCTGTCGAATGTCAAGCAAATCCTCTCAGCAAAAGGGTCTGTGTTCCCGAGTCATCGCGTGAGAGAGAAGCTAGGGACGTGATTTGTCTCTTCTTGCGCTGATTGCCTTTGGCTTGGCGAGATGAGGCACTTGGGATTGTTGTGTCAAACATAAGAAGCCACTTTCATACGGTTTTTCGAGAAAGCTGTCTTCTCCAAAACGGTGGGGTTCTTCATTATGGACCCTCTTTCTTAGGTACTCGAGACAGCTATCACAGTGAAATCGCTGAAGTATCACCATACGCAAGTCATTGAATTAATTGGACAGGTCGGGTTTTCTAATGGTGGGACGATTCGTTCTATAACTACTGTCGGTTTTCATGTCACAGTGAATGATTGTTCCAGAAGCCTTCTCCCACGTCAATTTCGAGTTGATTTCGCAGGTGGAGACACTCCAACAAAGAATGTTTCGCGTTTATTAGGACAAGAACAAGAATGAATGATTGTTCCAGAAACCTTCTCACATGTCAATTTCCAGCTGACTTCGCAGGTGAAGACAACTCCAACAAAGAATGTTTCCCGTTTATTAGGACAAGCACAAGAATGACGTTGCAACGAGCCTACTAGATTTACTTGAGCAAAGCCTCTAAAAAGAATTCCTCAAGCAACCAGACTGCGGTGATGCGTCTTAGTTATGAATCACTTTACTAAAGTCTCCTTCCATTCAACTTGGGATTTTGGGATGTTATGTGCTTCCCACTTGAAGGCGACCATTTGACTATGGTTCATAGTCACGAGCCACTTTACAACGCCAATCCCTTAAAATATGTGATTTTCGAACGTTACGATCTTCCCAACTTAATTGACATTCTCCTCGGTGTTGGCCCACACTAGCTAGTGATACTCTATTGATTGAAATGTGATATGATATTATCCTAACCCTTCTGTCATTCTAGAAGCTTTCTAAATATCTGACATTGTCTGAACTTTAAATCTTAGGGATCACTTCGTGGATCAAGTATTGACCTAGTCCGTCCATGAACCACACATTTACTAGAAGTGGTCAAGCTCTTTCTGCAGGTACTGAACTTTGGTTTTTCTGTTTGGGGATTGTGGGTTTTGTCTTTGCATCTCTTTCCGGTAATCACATCGGTGCTTCCTATCGCAGCCTTGATACTCCACAACAGTGTGGAAGATAATCAAATGACTATATTGAAAGATTTGGAAAATATCCTCTAATTATGTACATGTCTAAATTCACCTTTAATCGGATATAGGTCACGTTACTTATCATTTTTCCAATTAAGTCATTAACCTTTGACATCATATTCAATTAGGTCACTCCATTCACGTCCGAGTATATATATATATATATATATATATATATATATATATATCAACTACATAAGCAATTTTGTTTGTAGAGTGCTCTTTAAATATGTGTAATCATTAAAAACAAACTTCTAATCCTTATTGTTTTTTTTCTTTTATAAACGTTTCATAATGAATAAAAATTCTCACTGAACAACTTATCGTAGTCCACAAGTTTTTAAATTAGTTTCATTATTAACAAGTGTAACAAGTGGTAGATTTTGTCACACATTAATTGTTGTTTGTGCATGGAAGATTGAAAAAGAGAATTGCGCCTGAAACTTAGCATAATGTCATTTGAAAAATAAACACTAAAAATTTGAAGAAATTACCCAGTCAATTTTAAACATATGTGCAAATGCTAATTCAATCATAAAAGTTCCTATTTTACCAATTAAGTCCTAAACCTTTGCGCAAAATTTCAATACGGGTCTTTTTGGCCAATTTTCGCAAGAAATCGATGACGTGACAATATACCATGTAGATTGACTGGTGATGACTGGACCGCCACATCAACGATTTCCGAGGAAAATTAACCACGAGTTTTAAGGCTAACACAAAGTTACATCGTTATAAGCTTCGAAAAAGTATAAAATAAAATCTCAAGTAAATTTTAATATCAAGAAAATCCTATTTCTTCATCCACCCTGTATTTTTGTGGGGTAGTTCTTCAACCAAACAGAAAAAAGAGTGCTCGTTAGGTGTGCTGCACAAGTTACCTACCCAGAGTCCAGAAAAGCTGCAAAGAATCCTCATTCAACCACTACTGCATTCCAAAGGGAAAGGAGAACTCCCACGGTGCAGTAAGAAGTCACAATCGCAAGAACTTCAGTTGCCGACTACTTACACAATTTACAACTTATGATAATCCAATATCCTTCACAAATCAAAAAATTAAAGAAAAAATGATACAAAAAAAAAGGATGACCTACGAAAATATATTTAGAAGAATTACATTCGATGACTAGAGTAAAGCACTAAATTACTAGCAGGAACTATGTCCTATAGATACAAAATGGAGATTCCACCAGGACTAAGTCAACTTTCTCCACAAAGAACCCTTAGAAGATGCTAAGGACTTCAGCTTGGGGAAAAGAAAACCTGCCTTAGGAGGGTTCCCATCAACGAGCGAATTCTCATAAATCTCTTTACACTCTTGAACAACCTGTTTGACAAGAAAATACTTATTGGATCACGCCACAGGAAATTTTCACGCACACATTTAGCATCATGTAAAACCAGAACTAAACAAAATCTGCGGATTGGAAAGAAGTTCGATTAAAAGCACCTACGCAACAGCTAAAGAAGATTAGATCATTGGAAGGGAAGCTCCAACTGTCCAAAATAATTCGGCACACCGCTTACACG
Organism: Psidium friedrichsthalianum; assembly: GCA_019149425.1. NCBI lineage: Eukaryota > Viridiplantae > Streptophyta > Magnoliopsida > Myrtales > Myrtaceae > Psidium > Psidium friedrichsthalianum. The sequence continues at coordinate 23,421 of JAGVVM010000689.1, read as the reverse complement.
TTAACACAAGAGAATTGATAGATAGCAATATCTGCCTAACCGCTTTTCGCTTATCTCATGTTCAAAATTGGATGCCCATCCTCTGTCATCGGTAACCAGTGGCACTCTAGTTTCATTCCACTCACTTCCAGAATTGCTGAGACTGCTAAATTTAGATCCACATTCTTTTAAAATCGACATTTTCAAGGTCTACACCACCTATATTGACCTATATTTATTTAATTGCAGCTTGAGTTCCTTATATAAAGCTAAAATATCTCTTGGTTATCTTTCACCATTTGCACTTGCTTTTTCACTATTTCATATGCATTTGTACAACAACCATTACAGATGATTGCATTGGATCAAGAGAAGCCATGATGATCTTGTAGATTTGATTATGACAAAAATGGACAGAGACCAAGCAGAGGAGCCTCTCTTAACAACTCTGGTAAAACAAGGGAGTATTCTGCCAAAAAATAGTATGGGGAACACTTCACAAGGATGTAAAGTCAAGAGCTACGGCACAACTTGCCAATTGACATTAGTAGAATGAGAAATGAATGAAGATAAGTTCCAAAGGATTTGCAATTTTCCTTTCCAAGTTGCAACTCTTCCTACCTTTATACTGTCCTATTTTTATAAGGTAGGTAATTCTATGCGAGGAATTTGACCACTTGAAGTTCAGACTGACGGCAATTAATTAGTTCACTTCATCAGATTATTCACGTAAGGTTAATGGTGAATAGTGTAAGTCTAGTAGTTCATCCATTCTTACTAGATGTCTACTCTGGAAAACTTAACCAAGACAAAGAAATCAACAATCAATGTCCCCTCCTTCATGAAAAAAAAAACAATCAATGTCCCCTAATATCTCTAAGACAAATTAACTGAAAATCTGGGCATACCTCCTTAGCATCCTTTCTTGGTATCCCTTCTCGGAGACCGACAAGCTTCTCGACCACCTCCGGCTGTCATTAAGGAATGAGAACATAGCACATATAAATTCAGCAAGTTCAATACACATCATTGCAGACAAGAAGCAAATCAGCAAGTCCTGTTCTAATATCTCTTCATAAAGCTTCGCATTAAGAAATAAAAATCAAACCGGGTTCTCCAACTACACCAAAATAGAACACATGTCGAAGCAACATACCGGGCAGTCAGGTTGATGTTCAAGAATATTGGTGTAGATGAGGGTGAAAGTATCAAGGCTTTCAGCAGATGCAAGTTCTCTCAAATCACTCAGTATTCTGACTCTGTTCTCAACTTTCTGTAGCCAATTTCAAAGATATCATGGGATGGAAGCATTAGTGAAAAAAATAATAAAATGCAGATGCAACTACACTATGGGAATTATAGATGTATTTGACAAGATTGAAGTCACACTTACTGAGACATTTATGTACTCCCTAAAGAAGTCCATCAGAACCTCTTCATCCAGCCTCATCCGTTCGATGGTTTCTTCCTTTATATAATTTCTCTACAATCACAACCATTACCAATTCGTCAGACCACAAGGAAAGCACACCAGAAGCATTGTTGATATTCATGCCCAGATGAACCTTTCCAGGACATAGTTCCATCAGACAGGAATTTTATTACCTAGATTAGTTCCATGGAAAAGCATATTATCATAAGAAAGATTCAATGCCCAACCTGTGTTAAAAGATGGTCAACATAAAGAACCATTGTTTCCTCCAAGCAAGATTCAACAAACCTCCTAAAAGATCTCTCTTCAATGTACCTTGAGTAAATAGAGTAACAATCAGCACAGGGTCAGCCTTGGAACTCAGGCCACATCAAATGATAATTTTGTAGATATGAATGACAAGTAATTGAATTCTAAAGTAACATTACCAAAATAGGCAGCCATCAGCACACTTACAACCAAGCAGACAATTCATCGAAAGTTATTAAACAACACAGCAAACCCATCGAAATATTCATCATTTATCCAAACATATTGAGATTAGTGGCACATTAATGTACTATGCTTGCTTAACAGAAAAGCAAAGAAGCTTTGATTTGAGGCATCTAATGTTTCTGCATCAGATCAAATCGTCATTCATCTGTCTTACCAAGACTGTGACCTTAAGGAACTGAAGAAAAACACTTCTCATATATCACTGGTGCATTCAAGCAAAGAGAAATGCTATTGGACACCACCAGACAAGAACTTGACATTTATGTCACCATTGTCTCTTTTTCCATCAGTAAAATGGAAAAAGAAAGAAGCATGGACAAAAGGAAATCAGTTATTCCGATTGAAGCAAGTTTGATCTTAACAGAATGGACTCTGAGTAGGAACAAAGTACAATTGAAGGAAGGGAAGATAGGTGGTTAATGGCAGCATGATGTCAAACGACCAGAAGTTAAAGTTATAGTATGATATTTCAGTCATTGATCAATTAAATAATGAGCACTCATAATAAAGAAGAAAATAAATTAGTATTATCATTATTTGTTTTACTTTGTCTTTCTATTTTTCTTATTCCTTTGATAATTTTTATACACTCGCAGTCAAGTAATATCTTGGAACTTTTGAAACGCACAATTTCAACCAAACATTCTTTGCTTGAAGATAAAAACAACAATTTATTGTCCAGAGAGAAAGCAGTGAATACAATTGACATAATAACACAATGTTGATCAACTGGCACAATTGGACAATTTTTTTTCTTGCGTCAAACTTGGTTTGTAAACCATGTGGTTTATAAAAGTCCATATAAATAAATCCACCACATATTCTATTCCTTTCCAAAAAAAAAAAAAAATTGTGAGATAGATGGTGTGTCATATAAATAAATCCACCACATATTCTATTCCTTTCCAAAAAAAAAAAAAATTTGTGAGATAGATGGTGTGTCCATTATCTTTCAATGTTTCATCACCTTAACACTCAAAAGCATTCTTGATTGTTACATAATTGATAATCACATAACTCAAAAGTGTATCGATGACAAATTAACTTTCTCCACAGTATTGTGTGGGATCTCAGGCTAGTACAAGCATGAATGTGCCAATAATGCTTAAAGCATAGCGAAACCTATGTACTTTAAAGAAAAGAAAAACTTTATAGCAGCACAAGCTCAGGTCATGAGACTTGTGGATAAAATTTGATGAGAAGAAACTCCTCTTAATACTGCACTGCATTGCATTATGTCAAGTCAAGCATCAATACTGGATGCACGCCAATGGGACCCTACAAAGAAGTCTAATGGCAGTTCTTAGATTTCTAAGGGTTGCTTACATGAATTCAAGGCACAAACATTGTGTGTTCCAACATAGAAAACTAAGCCAACTAACCTTATGCTTATTTGCGATTAAAGTATCCCACATCGTTTGTCTATGGGATTTACAATGAGCCTTATTTTCATATTCTCTCTCTCCAGTTATTGGCTTAAGATTTTGATTTGGACATTCTAACATGTTATTCAAGCCAAGTTTCGCCCCAGATTTATTTCGCTTGTAAGGCTGCCCATTCATCTATTCATCATGCCATTGGTAGTCCGATTTGCAGGTGAGAACAGGTGTTAAAATATCCCACATGCTTGTCTATGCTGTTTCTGTGGGCCTTGTGAGATTATATAAAACCACTACCAACTATTCTAAAAGCTTAAGCTGTTAAATGAAAGCATGACTTAATATTTTTCTATCACTCCTCCTCACGCTTAGTATGGCTCTTTAGCCTGGTCCTACACGTAGAAATATTTGATTGGGAAGGCAAATGGGGCATGGAAAAATTTGAACTCGGAACCTCCTGCTCTTATACCACGTGAGATCATGTGACACCACTGCCAACTGTTCTAAAAGCTTAAACTATTAGATTAAAGCATAATTTAATATTTAATTATTCTATCAGGCCTTATATTTGTGGTCGTCTCGTCAATATATTAGCTGAAGTTTTTGGGTTGGACACTAAAATTTGCAAATAACAAAAAATCACGAATTGAGAACAAAATCAGCTAGAGCAAACTATGGTGCTCCTTATATCGCAGCTAAATGCAACTCCACTATCACAATCAGCAGGGATCTCGCAAAAGACACAATATTAATAGAATTTAGTGGCATAAAAGTATTCAAGTAGCTCACTTCACTTAGATAATGTTTGTTGCATCCTTTTCTTTTTCAAAAAAGAGAAAAAACAATTACTGCTTTGCTGTTGCAGTTGCTGCCCAGACAAGATAAGAACTACTTAGACGATGTTGGAATAAGCTCACTAAATCATATTGACCTATTGGCTCTCAAGAAGAGTCAAATTGGGCTAGGCAAACCCTTTTGTTGTGTATTTTAGGTTATCCACTATATATGCATCTGCAAATGAAGAATAATGACATTTGCTTGTTCTAGTCCATCTAATCCCGTGATTTAGTCCATATATCATTACATATTTGTAGTATAAGAATACTTCTAATGACTTATGAAATAAACAATTTCAGGCAAGCTCAAACTGAAAAAACTTACATCTTTACATCTGTAAAATAATCACCAAATGTGGCCACTAAATACTCGGTAACCTGTCCTTCATACCACTCTGAAATACAATCATGAGAGTCCACATAAATATGAAATCATAAGCCATATAATTTGAAGGATACATCAACAAGGATTTAACTATCGGTAGATAAAGCACCAGATCTCCCAAAAATACCAGAATAGTAAAGCCAATTACTATAAATACTACAGAGCAACGGTTTGGCCAGCCACGCAGTTAATGGGATGACAGTGGGAGCAAGGAAATTATACATGCAGAGGAAATGAATATTTTAAATGGATAGCTCCTGTACAAAGAGATGATTGAGAGATAACAAATGATGACAAGGCTCGGAGCATCTACGGCTAGTCTAGAAATTAGGATCACGAAAACTGAGACTTAAATGCACCAAAAGAAAAGGAGCGCCTGAACAAAGCTAAGGGTTTGAACTGCACCAAGACGAAGACGAGAAGCAAATTGAAAGAAAAATTATTTACAATGGATATAAGCCTCCTGTTGGAGGAAATTGAATTGATAAGCTGCTACGACACAAAACCATTTAGAGAGTGCATCAAGATAGAAAACTCAAATTCACAGTGATCGCCAAGCACAATGAAAATAAGGCCTGCTGAAACTAACAACAAGTGAAAACTTCACTTTCAAAATGGAGAAGGTAACTCTGACAAGTAAAATTTGTTGCATGATATGATTTGTAAAAGAAAAATAGCGAAAACCAATTCCAAGTGCTTAACTAAAAAAAGTAACATTTGATAGATTCATTATGATGTGACGACTACTTTTCGCACCAGAAGCTTAATATAGTGACTGAGTAATTACGCCATAATAATAATAATAATAATAATAATAATAATAAAAGAGAGAGAAAAAAGCTTAAACAACATAAAAGAATATTGAAAGCTTTCAGCAAACTTCAAGATAATTGGTAGAAGTCCCAGTTTATGTTGCCTAACATTAAAAATCGCCAGACAAATCTACTACAAAATCTCTCACCCCAAAAAGAGAAAGAAAATCAACTAGCCCCACAAGATACTCCATGACGTACAGGAATAGAGTACACATGTTATGGTACGTCGGCAATGCTCTACTGCACTAAGAATTTCTAGGGTGTGTTTACATCTTCCGAAAGTTCCTCTGTGCTATCCACAAAAGTAGTTCTTTTAAAACTAATGAAATAATTATAAAGTAACTCTAGCTTTCAATGGTAAACAGTAGATATACAGTTACAAGATAATTTGAAGAGCTGGAGTGCTCAGTGCTAAATAACATGCAACCTGAAATGCTACAAGAAAAGGTTAAAGCAAAAGCACTCCAAACATACAGTTATGCTGCGAGTAAATAGTTTCTAAAGTACACAATCAAGCTGACACATTCATTTTACCTCTATGATAAAGCTTAACAAGCAGCTCTTGCACTCCGGGGTCTTCAAAAATAACACTAACAGTTTGGTGGACGGCTTCCTAACATTAAATACAAGCCTTCAGTTGGCGGCTTCAGAAGTCCAGAAAGATGAATCACAAATCGCTACTATACCAGTAGTAGCAGGGAAATTAATCATACAATAGATTTATTCTAAGATAGGCAGAGTGATATGAAAGAATCTGTCAAGCGAAGTATCAGAATCAATTATATACTAATGCAGCACAAACATCAACCAGGTAGACATACAGAGCAGATAAAATAGTTTTTCTAAGTTGAAATATAGGGGTGAATGTTTATCATTGCAGGCCATATACTAGTTTTCCTTCTTATTTAATAATTATTTCCACGATATTAATATTATGGTGGTTTTGTGTGGTAATGTTTTGCACTAGGATGTAATAGTGATAAGTGCGACTTCAAGATGAAGTGTTTTGTATGCAATGCATGCTCATGCCATATGGACATGGTATGTGACCTCAACAGAAGTGTCGGTGTAATAATAGTTCATGAGCATCAGTTACCTTTGCTACCTCCAAGAAGCCTTTGCATGTGTCTTCAAAATTGACCTGTCCATACATTGAAAAGGCTAGTAATTACAGAGAATATATCAATCAAATACAATACATCTTTAGTGCACAAACTAATATGAAGGCCAAGCGCATTTCATTGTTGGTGCATAGTACCATAGTGCCAAGATTAATCAGGTAATGTTACACTTAGAATGGATCTAACATACTGCAGAAGATTGGCATGCCTCAGTTCCTTTCAATGTACTCACACTGGATTATATCATTATACGCAATTCATAATTTTGCTGGTGAGCTGGCTTGATGTAAGGACTATCATAGTTGAAATGCTAAAGGATTGATCGCCTGTCTGCAATCAATTTGTTCACATTGCATTAGCAATACAAACATCTAAGGATGTGCTACAACAAGCAACAATCGATCAAGCTTTACATTTCTACATGCACAAGTTGATCTGCTTACAATGTAGATAAAGCACTTTTTCCCTGGACTTCTGATACAAGATATAAGCAGCCATATGCTACATTTTTGGAAGATTGGCATCAACCTGGAGTTGTAATGACCATCGGAACGACATTGAAGTATAAACCCTACATTATCCCTAATATTGGGTTAAAGATGCAGCATGGAGATGAAGGCCAACCTGTTCTGCATAATTTTGTGGAAGCGCTTCCATAGTGCTGTTGCTTAGCTCCATTGCAAGGTCATAGCAGCGCAAATTGTGGTTTATCTGTAGAGAGGAAGGGGAACCATAAGTTGTAAAACACAAGCATGTAAACAACATCTGGAAGAGAGGAGAAAAGCCATATTTCTTTAAAGGGGACCAACCATCGCACATAGTGATTCCAAGCCAATTCAGAAGCCCGGTTCCTCAAGTCTTTGTCTTTCTGCTGCTTGAAAATCAATCATAACCTGCAGGAAGAGATTAAAAAAAAAAAAAACATTTGCAACATCTATAAGTCAATAAAGATGATTAACTAACTCACATGGCAAAGTAGTATACAACCATATGAAAGAACAGAAAAGCATCCAAGATTGAATGCAGGATAGGAATATTTAGTGATAAACTTAATGGCACAATGTTGAGTGTGAACAAACCATTGAGACCAAAAGGGAACCTGAAATATGATATGCAACAATAGCAGGTTCCTGTCCAACATTATGGAAGTTCACATGGTTCAGAGAGTAGGCAAAAGCACAAAAGTCATCGCAGGCATAGCACAAAAAGTCATCGACTGACGTTATCCCATGTACATACGATTCTCCCATTTGATCTCCTTACATCCTAGTTGCAAGGAAGTCAAGATACCTAATGACACTATTGCAAACCTATGCCAGCTCCTAATAGGCCTACATAGTTTTCATTGACTTCAATTTATCTCTCTGAACCACAAATTATCATGCTTTAGTTCTGCAAGAGTAACAGCTTCACTTAATGATGTCTGTCTCAAGGTGTAGACATAGAGAGTGCAACATACGCTCCTCGTAGCTAAGAATTATCACATGTTGAAATGGTCCAAATGAAATGATAATTGCATTAGTTAAGCATGCTTACTATAATGTCTCAACTAGAGATTGTTTGAGATGATGACCCAAAAAGGGAGACAAATCATACCGTGGTTGCAATTACATATATAATCACTTAGTTATGCAGTTGCACAAATTCAATATCTTTCTTTAGACTCTTGTCTTGTCCCACTTGGGCTGAAGGAAAAAAAACTGCAAAGAGATGACACTAAAGCAACCTATTTAATAACATTTCAGCCAAACTTGCCTGAATAACAGCCAAAGCAATTCTGTATAGCATTAGATCAGTGCTATTGTCTCGGACAATTTGAACTTGCTCTCCTAGAATCCTGAACAAATCAACAGCAGCTGGTGTATACAACTTTCCCATCTTCAGTTTTCTTTGGTGGATGCTTCTTATCAGCCTCGAGAATATTCATATACCATTCTGGAAAAAAAAAATCATAAAGTAAAACACGTTTCCAAGATGGCGTGGCTCCGACAACTTAAAAAGACTAGTCCACAATCCAAATAAGGAGTGCCAGACATAAACTCACCCGTGTTAGTAGCTTGCATTCTTTCAACATATGAGTTCATAAGGGGATCCATGGAACCACTCTCAGAACAAACTTGTGCCAGGGACTCATCAACACCAAGCCCAATCATATTATCTTGGAATTCGACTACCCAACCAGTTACCTAGAAGCACTTTATCAGCATCACAATCAACTAATGAAAGAATAACAGGTGATTTGTCCATACAGGTCATATCACAGTCTCCCCAAAAGGAACGTTACTTGCATTGATCTCATAAGTAACAAAAGGTGAAATAATATGACCCCTATGTGGCACTGAACTACCCTTCCCAATATGTTGCATATTAATCAAGTATTGTACAGAAAATTGCTGCTAATTTCTTGCATGAAATTACAAACAAGTGTTTCAACTGAATGGTTAGCATTTATTTCCAAGTAGACTATCACATCTACCTCTTATGTGCTCTTGGGAGTCCAAGGAGGAGGCCAGTAATAGTAACTTCTTCAGGAGTTTGATTTTACCGAGGTTGCCAGAAAAGATTGTGAGTTTTAGAGATTGATTACCCCGATTTTTTGTACATTGATGTATTGCTATTGGGCAATTACTTTCCCCAAAAAGAGTGCCAAAAAGGCAGCACTTCATATTTAACCAACCAACATTTGCAAACTCAAGTTATTGCTGGAGATTTCTTAATCTGTTGAAAGTGTTGGTGACCAAAATAAGTACTGAAAATAGCTGTCTGGCAGTAGCTTGTATTCACTGAGGCCAGAAAGTTAAAGATAGGTAATAATATTAAGTGCTGATTAAGATACCCTTTTCCAATACTAAAGCTTTCCGCTGGTTTCTTTGACAATTGCTACATAGCTAGAGTAATATAAATGAGATTTGGGATTGGATGAATTAGTCATATCAAATTTCAGTTATTCTTCTCTTCTTTGAAGAAGATCCAAACAAAAAAAAAATTCTTGAATTCATTAACTTAAGCCTCACTTGTTCAACACTTTTCAAACAATGCAATGATCTATGGCCACATCCCAAACTTGAGGGGCGTACTGCTACAACTCCCTATTTTTGGGCCTTTGCTACGGATGACCCAATAAGCAAAAGATATTTAGGCTGCATAAGGTAACCATTCTAGTTCTAAAAAGTGATTCTGATTAAAATGACTTTTTCCGATTCTGTTCCCTGAATGATTTTTAGAAATTAGAACGCGTTTGGTAACTGCATAGAATTTTTGTTCCTGGAACAGAAACGCATTTTGTAACTGCACATAATTTATATTCCCGTCAACAATTTCTCTTCCCAATTTTTGTCATTTAAGTCAAATAATACGTAGTTATTTTATGAAATTCATCCTACATTTCGAATTAATTAGAAGATTAATTTATATTGATTCTCTTATATAACATATTGCATATTGAAATGTAAAAATAAATATCAAGAATCATCACGAGTCATTTTCGTCATTTATTTTTCATCCAACTCTTTTGAGCAAGCGGACAACCAACATGAGCGACACTCTCATTTCTACAAGGAAAATGCACTCATTGCCCTGCACTGGTGTGCGTTTTTTGTTCTAGAAAATCAAATCTCAATCTTAATTCATCAAAAACTTAAGAACGAGAGCTTGCTAAGTGTTCACACTGGTTATTTTTGTCTTTTTCCAAAATTTTCCAAAACCAGACTAAGTCTAAACTTAGGCAAATCATAACAAATAAAATCAAGTGCACAATTAAGGATCATGGCATTGAGAAATTGCATTATAAAATCCGAACAAAGCCCTAAGGGCTTAGAGAATGTGGTTCGAGTTTAATTTCAAATGTGTTTATGAGTTTCCTAAAAAAAACAAAATCTATGAAATCTAGGGAATCTAGGTCCAAATTTATGAAAAAAAGGTCAAATTAGCCTAATCTAAGTCCCTTCTATTCTTAGTGATTTTCTCAAAATTTTCTAATTTTGTAGAATTTTTCTATTTTTCGATTTTTTATTATTTTATTTTATTTATATTATCTTATATTATTTTTTTTTGAAAATGAAACCTTGTTCTCTTAGGTCAAGGAAAAAGTGACGAGAGAACTGAAAAGAAAAATAAGATATGTAGTACTTCATTTGTTTGTAACTCTTAAAAGTGATTCTTTTTTCAAAACCAACTTTTTTTTTCCTCTTGGTTTTGCTCCAAAACTGCTTCCGAGAACAGAATCAGAATCGTTTATGTTATCAATAGGATTCTGATCTTTTTTGTTCCAGGCAACAGAATCACAAAACCAGAATGATTACCATACGCAGCCTTAGCACCCAAAATGACTACAAAAAAGATAAAAGACTGTTTGATTAAGCATGTTTGTCTTTGGCATACATGTTTTTTTTTTTGGGGGGGGGGGGGGGGGGGGGGGGGGCGGGAGGTGGCAGACAACTAGAACTCCAGAAAATGTCAATTTTCTGTGTTTCTTAAGCAAAGATGATAATTTGATGCTCACAGAAAAGCATGTGACTGATCTTTTTGCAGAGATATATGAATAACCGGAAAAATGAAGCTTTTTTGCAGACTCATGAGGATGAAAAAAGTTCAATTTAAGGCAAATTGTTCTATCCTGTCTTGACTATGAAAACTAAGGAACATGCATATGATGATGTCGCTGTGCATGAGAAGAGAGTACCTTTAATATCTCTATATTTGTTAATTCATTTGCCCGGTCACTGAGCAATCTAAGCATCTGAATGAACCGCTCAGTATACAAATTCACCATGAGCTGGAATATTTCATATCTGCCCATAAGAAGAAAATAATGACAATTGGTCTCCATAGAAAGACATCACAGAAAGAGAAACACAACAGACTTGTTGTTGAAACACATTACAGAGAATCAACTGATGTATGCAGAACTAGTCTTCCAAGTATGGGGAAAAAAGGCAGTTTTGCACATGGATAGATTGATTTTGAGGCTCGGTGAATATAAATAGCACCAGCATTAAAACCCATAACCAACATGATAAGATGATACTTATGCATGTGGGGTCACATGCAAAAAGGTGCCAATTTGATCACAGAAGTCATTTACAAGCACCAAGCACACGAATCATAACTTTGCAACCAATGGCCTAATACACAAGAAAGCAAATTAAAATCTAGCAGTTGAATCTTGCGCATGTTATCTGATCAGAGAGATTAAAAGATTTCTGGTGAAGAAAACAGGTCGCGTGTAAATGTCTACTTCATCCAGCAAATGACAATTGAGTTATTATGTTAGGTATACCACATGCAACTTCGTACCTATACTATTCATTTTACATAAAAATCGAACCCCAACAGTCAAAACAGATCAACTTAAACTTATAAAATGCAGTCTTTGTATTGATTAGTTGGCCATGAAAAAAAACATGAGGTGATCTCCAAGAACCAATGTGATCTCAACAAAGAAACAGCCTACGACGAAAGTTATCTCAACATACATGATACCTGACATTTCATATTAAACCAAAGATTTCAGATCTTTTATTCGTACTTACAATGATCTGGTACTCCAACTCTTATATTAAAGGGAAGTACTCAAGTCTATTGGACAGGACATAGTGTAGGTGTGTGTGGGACACTACATCTCAAGCTCAACAATTGCAAGTCCATGTCCTATTGCAGAACTGTGCAAGTTTTGCTGGTGAAAATGCACGTAGCCTTATGTTATAATGTAACAAAATTCTACAACTGGCCAACAAAAGGGAAGAATAAAGTTCTGCCATTCAAGTTTTCTAGATTTATACAACAAGACCACTTATCCTCATCTTGATACATAAACAAGTCAGGCCGAGATCCATACCCAATATGCACCAACTTTAAGATTGAAAAGATGTCCTAACATTATAGGATCAGTCATAATACTGAAAAGATATGCTAAATTGTTAGAACACAAACCTGGAGGAAACAGGGAGCCACATAGTCATATATATCCCCCAGCTCTTCCCCAATCTCCACATGAAAAGGAAGCATCAAATTATAATTAAAAACAATTCAAATAGGAAAAAGAACAGAAAGAACACTTATCATCCAAGCATGGCAACATTATAAGAAGGCTACAAACATCATCAATGATCTAAGTAATAATCAAGTGAACAAGGACACTTGTTTGGCCAAAAGGCCCTTATCAAGTCTGATCTCATTAGGTTAACCAACTCCAATGCTGAGATAAGCAAAAATTAGCTAAGATGAACCTAACAACGAAACAAATCAAATAACTATCAGTTCTTTGATTGAGAAGATCAGGTTAGCATACCATACGAGCTTCTTCCAGTGCTGCTTTCAAGTCCTCAAGCACAAGCTGATGGAAATCAGTAAACACAATAAGATATTGCGCAGCTGAAATATTCGAAAATCTCTTCTTCTTAATCACAAAGACAGGCATCTTTGAAGTACCACTGTCAGAAGCTTGTTGAAACGTTCTTCCACTGTTTTTCTAATCTGCTCATAGCATTTATCCTTGTACCCTTTTCCTGAACCCTCAACTTCTGCTGTGTAAGGTTTCGGGAGGAAGCCATTGAATTGGTAGATTTTCTGCAAGCAATGAGGAAACAGATACCCAAATGTTACTAATCACCATAATTGTTACAAGAGTACAAGTTCCTGTTGAATCAAGTTAAAATGCATCTAACTTGATAAATCAAAGAGCCAATGCTGTTTTAAGAAGACCAAAAAATGAATACTGGAATTAAAACGAATAATATCATGTAAAAAGAATTACTTGGCACTTCTACGTGGATTTGCAATTGATGCCATTGCTCCACCACCCTCAGCCTCAGCTGCTTCCTCAGCAAGTTGTTCGTCAAGGATCTCTTGCATTTCAACAACCCTATGTGACATACATCAGTGAAACATCATTGCTTCATATGTAGAGGTAAATTGTGAAAGAAATTGGAGAGAATCGCAGCTCATTGCTCTTGCTCAAGAAATTTTATGTCTGCAAAATGTTGCACAAGAACCTGCTCCATGTGCACCTACTAATTTCTATTTGCATATTGCATTAGATTGGCCAGCTTTCTTCTTGGCCATCATATTAGATGGGTCGGTTTCATGTTACTATTGATTATTGTGAGATTTTTGTGGGACCATTGCCAACTATTCCAAAAGCTTAAGCTATTGGATGAAGGCGTGGTTAATATTTAATTACTCTAACACTCTCCCTCACGCTTAATCTGGTCTTTTTTTTTTTTTTGGCCTAGTACTAAGCGTGGAAATATATCATTGTGGAGGCAAATAGAGGCCTGGAAGGATTTGAACTCAGGACCTCCTGCTCTGATACCATGTAAGATTTTTGTGGGACCACTACCAACTGTTCCAAAAGCTTAAGCTGTTGGATGAAGGCGTGGTTTAAGTGACCACCAAATCTTCCCAACAAATTACTTTCGAGTTATCATAAATCCATGTCGAACTAACTATGTTAAATATGCAACAAGTCAAAGCAGTCTTGCCACCAAAGTACATGACAGAAAAAGATTACAGAAGTGATAAAATGGGAGGCAAAAGCCTTAGATCAAAAACATTGATAAAGCATGCCCTCCCCAGAACATACCTCAAAGCACGGACCAGAGTTTGTGGGCTGCAAAAGACAATGCAAAAGCACGTGGTCAATTCTAGATCAAAGAGGTATAGGATGCGATGTATATATGTTAGGTTTTTGAAAGCTGAGGAATACAAGCAGTAATTTGTCAGCAAAGGCATCTATTCCTAGGTCCCATATGCCAAAATGTCTTCGAGGACGTAAACACAGAAAAGGCCTCTTTGTTATCCATCTTTCTCTCTTGAGGCAATTATCAGTACATCAAGTAGATATTATCAAACTATCTTCCAAATATGGAAAGCCTATATATTCATGCAGGCGCTACATTAATGCAATCTTGTGAAACCTCCAGGGATGAAATCTTTAATATTTTTTCCTTATTTGATTGACCTAAAGATCAACAGTATATTTGGAGTGAGTTCTCGTTTTAGCTTTTAGCTTTTAAGTTTTACTTTTAGCACGTGGGATTTCTAATACAAACTCCCTATAACATTGGAAGTCATGAAACTCATGAGTGCGTGCAGTAATTTGTCAGCAAAAGTATCTGAAGATAGTATTCAAAATCTAGGTCACATTTACAAAATGTCCTCGAGGAGGTAATAGAATCACAGAAAAGGCCCCTTTGTTATCCTTCTTTTTCTCTTGAGGCAATTGACAATAAGTCAAGTAGCTAATAAGCAGCTATCTTCCAAATATGGAAAACCATATTTTCCATTGTAATTCATGTAAATGCTACATAAATGCAATCTTATAATACCCCCAGGGATGACATCTTTTTCTATTACTAGCGACAATATTTTGCTATTTGATTGACCTAAAGATCAACAGTATCTTTGGAGTGAGTTCTGGTTTGAACACGTGTTACATTTATACAATACAAGCTCCACAAATCCTTTCAGGCACAAATCATTAAATTGGAAGTCATCCAGAATTATTCCATTATTTCTTACCAATCAAAACATCTTTCCAGTTATTACAGGAAAGCCAAACTACAATAGTATTTTGCATCATATCATAAGTTTCTCTGACAAGTACCCAGCATCAATCAAGTTCATCTCCTCCGTTAGCCTAGCCAAAATGGAACATATGTGCTTATAAAGCAGAAGTGGGAAAAGAAAGAGAAGGAGCAGAAACATCATCATTTATCTCATTCAGCTAAGATTATGAGGAAACTCTCCACAACCGCCCAGACCAAGAACTCTTAAATGTCTCACTCCAAACAATGTTCGTCACACTACTGCATGTTGTGGAAATAAGGAATCGTGTTAGGAGAATATCTTAGGAGATTAGCTGTTAATTTTAGCTTCTTTATTCAGAAAGATTAGATTTCATTTAGTTAGAGTATACCAATTTTAGGAGATTGTGATCTAGGTTAGTTATCTTTTTATTTTTGGAATTCCTGATTTGTAGGAATCCTGTTTCCTAATTTTGGTGTCTGGTTTGCCAGCCTCTAGTGTATATATTAGGATGTAAATTATCGTTTGAAGTAGAAGAGAAAATTCACGATTTCTTCATGTATCAGAGCAAGTCTTCTAGCTCTAGCCCTAGCTTCTGTTTGTGCGTCCTCTTCTTCATTCTTCTGGCCGACTCCTTCCCATGACCAAGTACGCATGGCATCTCAATCACTTCCTCGGAAGTTTCTTCAAGACCCAGGCACCTCCTGCGGTTTTTCCACCATTCCCGATTCATCTCCACATCTTTTACCATCACAAACTAAATGGCCAAAATTTTCTGCAGTGGTCTCAGTCCGTATTTATGTTTGTGTGCGGCATAGGCAAGGATGGACATCTCACTGTGAAGCTGCTGCTCCAGAGTCCATGATTCAAATTCACTTCATTGAAGATTGATGATCATCTTGTAATGTCATGGTTAATCAACTCTATGACTGCTGAAGTTGGAGAGAATTTTTTGCTCCACAAGACAGCTAAGGAAATATGGGAGGCCGCCCGTGAGACTTATTCCAGCATAGAAAATACCTCAGAATTGGGTTTGAATGAGACTCGGCTCTATGTCTCCATGTTTCAAGTTGTAGAGCCGAGTCTCATTTCAACAATTCTGAGGTATTTTTCTATGCTGGAATAAGTCTCACGGCGCCTCCCATATTTCCTTAGCTGTCTTGTAGCAAAAAATTCTCTCCACTTCAGCAGTCATAGAGTTGATTACCATGACATTACAAGATGATCATCAATCTCCATGAACGGAATTTTTGATACATGGACTCTGGAGCAGCAGCTTCACCAGTGAGATGTCCATCCTTGCCTCTGCCGCACACAAACATAAATACGGACTGAGAACCACTGCAAAAATTTTGTCATTTAGTTTGTGATTGGTACAAGATGTGGAGATGAATCGGAATGGTGGAACGCAGGAGTGGGCTCGGGTCTTGAAGTAACTTCCGAGGAAGTTTATTGTGAGATGCCATGCCGTACTTGGTCATGAAGGAGTCGGCCAGAGAATGAGAAGAGGACGCACAACAGAAGCTAGGGCTAAGCTAGAAGACTTGCTCTGATACCATGAAGAAATCGTGAATTTTCTCTTCTTACTTCAAACGATAATTTACATCCTAATATATACACTAGAGGCTGGCAAACCAGACCACCAAAATTAGGAAACAGGATTCCTACAATCAGGAATTCCAAAAATAAAAAGATAACTAACCTAGATCACATCTCCTAAAATTGGTAATACTCTAACTAAATGAAATCTAATCTTTTCTGAATAAAGAAGCTAAAATTAACAGCTAATCTCCTAAGATATTCTCCTAACACGATTCCTTATTTCCACACATGCAGTAGTGTGACGAACATTGTTTTGGATGAGACATTTAAGAGTTCTTGGTCTGGGCGGTTGTGGAGAGTTTCCTCATAATCTTAGCTGAATGAGATAAATGATGATGTTTCTGCTCCTTCTCTTTCTTTTCCCACTTCTGCTTTATAAGCACATATGTTCCCATTTTGGCTAGGCTAACGGAGGAGATGAACTTGATTGATGCTGGGTACTTGTCAGAGAAACTTATGATATGATGCAAAATACTATTGTAGTTTGGCTTTCCTGTAATAACTGGAAAGATGTTTTGATTGGTAAGAAATAATGGAATAATTCTGGATGACTTCCAATTTTAATGATTTGTGCCTGAAAGGATTTGTGGAGCTTGTATTGTATAAATGTAACACGTGTTCAAACCAGAACTCACTCCAAAGATACTGTTGATCTTTAGGTCAATCAAATAGCAAAATATTGTCGCTAGTAATAGAAAAAGATGTCATCCCTGGGGGTATTATAAGATTGCATTTATGTAGCATTTACATGAATTACAATGGAAAATATGGTTTTCCATATTTGGAAGATAGCTGCTTATTAGCTACTTGACTTATTGTCAATTGCCTCAAGAGAAAAAGAAGGATAACAAAGGGGCCTTTTCTGTGATTCTATTACCTCCTCGAGGACATTTTGTAAATGTGACCTAGATTTTTGAATACTATCTTCAGATACTTTTGCTGACAAATTACTGCACGCACTCATGAGTTTTCATGACTTCCAATGTTATAGGGAGTTTGTATTAGAAATCCCACGTGCTAAAAGTAAAACTTAAAAGCTAAAAGCTAAAACGAGAACTCACTCCAAATATACTGTTGATCTTTAGGTCAATCAAATAAGGAAAAAATATTAAAGATTTCATCCCTGGAGGTTTCACAAGATTGCATTAATGTAGCGCCTGCATGAATATATAGGCTTTCCATATTTGGAAGATAGTTTGATAATATCTACTTGATGTACTGATAATTGCCTCAAGAGAGAAAGATGGATAACAAAGAGGCCTTTTCTGTGTTTACGTCCTCGAAGACATTTTGGCATATGGGACCTAGGAATAGATGCCTTTGCTGACAAATTACTGCTTGTATTCCTCAGCTTTCAAAAACCTAACATATATACATCGCATCCTATACCTCTTTGATCTAGAATTGACCACGTGCTTTTGCATTGTCTTTTGCAGCCCACAAACTCTGGTCCGTGCTTTGAGGTATGTTCTGGGGAGGGCATGCTTTATCAATGTTTTTGATCTAAGGCTTTTGCCTCCCATTTTATCACTTCTGTAATCTTTTTCTGTCATGTACTTTGGTGGCAAGACTGCTTTGACTTGTTGCATATTTAACATAGTTAGTTCGACATGGATTTATGATAACTCGAAAGTAATTTGTTGGGAAGATTTGGTGGTCACTTAAACCACGCCTTCATCCAACAGCTTAAGCTTTTGGAACAGTTGGTAGTGGTCCCACAAAAATCTTACATGGTATCAGAGCAGGAGGTCCTGAGTTCAAATCCTTCCAGGCCTCTATTTGCCTCCACAATGATATATTTCCACGCTTAGTACTAGGCCAAAAAAAAAAAAAAAGACCAGATTAAGCGTGAGGGAGAGTGTTAGAGTAATTAAATATTAAACCACGCCTTCATCCAATAGCTTAAGCTTTTGGAATAGTTGGCAATGGTCCCACAAAAATCTCACAATAATCAATAGTAACATGAAACCGACCCATCTAATATGATGGCCAAGAAGAAAGCTGGCCAATCTAATGCAATATGCAAATAGAAATTAGTAGGTGCACATGGAGCAGGTTCTTGTGCAACATTTTGCAGACATAAAATTTCTTGAGCAAGAGCAATGAGCTGCGATTCTCTCCAATTCTTTCACAATTTACCTCTACATATGAAGCAATGATGTTTCACTGATGTATGTCACATAGGGTTGTTGAAATGCAAGAGATCCTTGACGAACAACTTGCTGAGGAAGCAGCTGAGGCTGAGGGTGGTGGAGCAATGGCATCAATTGCAAATCCACGTAGAAGTGCCAAGTAATTCTTTTTACATGATATTATTCGTTTTAATTCCAGTATTCATTTTTTGGTCTTCTTAAAACAGCATTGGCTCTTTGATTTATCAAGTTAGATGCATTTTAACTTGATTCAACAGGAACTTGTACTCTTGTAACAATTATGGTGATTAGTAACATTTGGGTATCTGTTTCCTCATTGCTTGCAGAAAATCTACCAATTCAATGGCTTCCTCCCGAAACCTTACACAGCAGAAGTTGAGGGTTCAGGGAAAAGGGTACAAGGATAAATGCTATGAGCAGATTAGAAAAACAGTGGAAGAACGTTTCAACAAGCTTCTGACAGTGGTACTTCAAAGATGCCTGTCTTTTGTGATTAAGAAGAAGAGATTTTCGAATATTTCAGCTGCGCAATATCTTATTGTGTTTACTGATTTCCATCAGCTTGTGCTTGAGGACTTGAAAGCAGCACTGGAAGAAGCTCGTATGGTATGCTAACCTGATCTTCTCAATCAAAGAACTGATAGTTATTTGATTGTTTCGTTGTTAGGTTCATCTTAGCTAATTTTTGCTTATCTCAGCATTGGAGTTGGTTAACCTAATGAGATCAGACTTGATAAGGGCCTTTTGGCCAAACAGTGTCCTTGTTCACTTGATTATTACTTAGATCATTGATGATGTTTGTAGCCTTCTTATAATGTTGCCATGCTTGGATGATAAGTGTTCTTTCTGTTCTTTTTCCTATTTGAATTGGTTTTAATTATTAATTTGATGCTTCCTTTTCATGTGGAGATTGGGGAAGAGCTGGGGGATATATATGACTATGTGGCTCCCTGTTTTTCCTCAGGTTTGTGTTCTAACAATTTAGCATATCTTTTTCAGTATTATGACTGATCCTATTAATGTTAGGACATCTTTTCAATCTTTAAAGTTGGTGCATATTGGGTATGGATCTCGGCCTGACTTGTTTATGTATCAAGATGAGGATAAGTGGTCTTGTTGTGTATAAATCTAGAAAACTTGAATGGCAGAACTTTATTCTTCCCTTTTGTTGGCCAGTTGTAGAATTTTGTTACATATAACATAAGGCTACGTGCATTTTCACCAGCAAAATTGCACAGTTCTGCATAGGACATGGACTTGCAATGTTGAGCTTGAGATGTAGTGTCCCACACACACCTACACTATGTCCTGTCCAATAGACTTGAGTACTTCCCTTTAATATAAGAGTTGGAGTACCAGATCATTGTAAGTACGAATAAAAGATCTGAATCTTTGGTTTATATTATGAAATGTCAGGTATCATGTATGTTGAGATAACTTTC
Organism: Psidium friedrichsthalianum; assembly: GCA_019149425.1. NCBI lineage: Eukaryota > Viridiplantae > Streptophyta > Magnoliopsida > Myrtales > Myrtaceae > Psidium > Psidium friedrichsthalianum. The sequence goes on along the minus strand of JAGVVM010000689.1, from coordinate 3,256 downwards.
GTCGTAGGCTGTTTCTTTGTTGAGATCACATTGGTTCTTGGAGATCACCTCATGTTTTTTTTTCATGGCCAACTAATCAATACAAAGACTGATTTTATAAGTTTAAGTTGATTCTGTTTTGACTGTTGGGGTTCGATTTTTATGTAAAATGAATAGTATAGGTACGAAGTTTGCATGTGGATACCTAACATAATAACTCAATTGTCATTTGCTGGATGAAGTAGACATTTACACGCGACCTGTTTTTCTTCACCAGAAATCTTTTAATCTCTCTGATCAGATAACATGCGCAGATTCAACTGCTAGATTTTAATTTTGCTTTCTTGTGTATTAGGCCATTGGTTGCAAAGTTATGATTCGTGTGCTTGGTGCTTGTAAATGACTTCTGTGATCAAATTGGCACCTTTTTGCATGTGACCCCACATGCATAAGTATCATCTTATCATGTTGGTTATGGTTTTAATGCTGGTGCTATTTATATTCACCGAGCCTCAAAATCATCTATCCATGTGCAAAACTGCCTTTTTCCCATACTTGGAAGACTAGTTCTGCATACATCAGTTGATTCTCTGTAATGTGTTTCAACAACAAGTCTGTTGTGTTTCTCTTTCTGTGATGTCTTTCTATGGAGACCAATTGTCATTATTTTCTTCTTATGGGCAGATATGAAATATTCCAGCTCATGGTGAATTTGTATACTGAGCGGTTCATTCAGATGCTTAGATTGCTCAGTGACCGGGCAAATGAATTAACAAATATAGAGATATTAAGGTACTCTCTCTCATGCACAGCGACATCATCATATGCATGTTCCTTAGTTTTCATAGTCAAGACAGGATAGAACAATTTGCCTTAAATTGAACTTTTTTCATCCTCATGAGTCTGCAAAAAAGCTTCATTTTTCCCGTTATTCATATATTCTCTGCAAAAAGATCAGTCACATGCTTTTCTGTGAGCATCAAATTATCATCTTTGCTTAAGAAACACAGAAAATTGACATTTTCTGGAGTTCTAGTTGTCTGCCACCTCCCGCCCCCCCCCCCCCCTCCCCCCCCCCAAAAAAAAACACATGTATGCCAAAGACAACATGCTTAATCAAACAGTCTTTTATCTTTTTTGTAGTCATTTTGGGTGCTAAGGCTGCGTATGGTAATCATTCTGGTTTGTGATTCTGTTGCCTGGAACAAAAAAGATCAGAATCCTATTGATAACATAACGATTCTGATTCTGTTCTCGGAAGCAGTTTTGGAGCAAAACCAAGAGGAAAAAAAAAGTTGGTTTTGAAAAAAGAATCACTTTTAAGAGTTACAAAACAAATGAAGTACTACATATCTTATTTTTCTTTTCAGTTCTCTCGTCACTTTTTCCTTGACCTAAAGAGAACAAGGTTTCATTTTCAAAAAAAATAAATATAAGATAATATAAATAAAATAAAATATAAAAATCGAAAATAGAAAAATTCTACAAAATTAGAAATTTGAGAAAATCACTAAGAATAGAAGGGACTTAGATTAGGCTAATTTGACCTTTTTTTCATAAATTTGGACCTAGATTCCCTAGATTTCATAGATTTTGTTTTTTTTAGGAAACTCATAAACACATTTGAAATTAAACTCGAACCACATTCTCTAAGCCCTTAGGGCTTTGTTCGGATTTTATAATGCAATTTCTCAATGCCATGATCCTTAATTGTGCACTTGATTTTTATTTGTTATGATTTGCCTAAGTTTAGACTTAGTCTGGTTTTGGAAATTTTGGAAAAAGACAAAAATAACCAGTGTGAACACTTAGCAAGCTCTCGTTCTTAAGTTTTTGATGAATTAAGATTGAGATTTGATTTTCTAGAACAAAAACGCACACCAGTGCAGGGCAATGAGTGCATTTTCCTTGTAGAAATGAAGTGTCGCTCATGTTGGTTGTCCGCTTGCTCAAAAGAGTTGGATGAAAAATAAATGACGAAAATGACTCGTGATGATTCTTGATATTTATTTTTACATTTCAATATGCAATATGTTATATAAGAGAATCAATATAAATTAATCTTCTAATTAATTCGAAATGTAGGATGAATTTCATAAAATAACTACGTAATTATTTGACTTAAATGACAAAAATTGGAAGAGAAATTGTTGACGGGAATATAAATTATGTGCAGTTACAAAATGCGTTTCTGTTCCAGGAACAAAAATTCTATGCAGTTACCAAACGCGTTCTAATTCTCTAAAAATCATTCAGGGAACAGAATCGGAAAAAGTCATTTTAATCAGAATCACTTTTTAGAACTAGAATGGTTACCTTATGCAGCCTAAATATCTTTTGCTTATTGGGTCATCCGTAGCAAAGGCCCAAAAATTGGGAGTTGTAGCAGTACGCCCCTCAAGTTTGGATGTGGCCATAGATCATTGCATTGTTTGAAAAGTGTTGAACAAGTGAGGCTTAAGTTAATGAATTCAAGAATTTTTTTTTGTTTGGATCTTCTTCAAAGAAGAGAAGAATAACTGAAATTTGATATGACTAGTTCATCCAATCCCAATCTCATTTATATTAGTCTAGCTATGTAGCAATTGTCAAAGAAACCAGCGGAAAGCTTTAGTATTGGAAAAGGGTATCTTAATCAGCACTTAATATTATTACCTATCTTTAACTTTCTGGCCTCAGTGAATACAAGCTACTGCCAGACAGCTATTTTCAGTACTTATTTTTGGTCACCAACACTTTCAACAGATTAAGAAATCTCCAGCAATAACTTGAGTTTGCAAATGTTGGTTGGTTAAATATGAAGTGCTGCCTTTTTGGCACTCTTTTTGGGGAAAGTAATTGCCCAATAGCAATACATCAATGTACAAAAAATCGGGTAATCAATCTCTAAAACTCACAATCTTTTCTGGCAACCTCGGTAAAATCAAACTCCTGAAGAAGTTACTATTACTGCCTCCTCCTTGGACTCCCAAGAGCACATAAGAGGTAGATGTGATAGTCTACTTGGAATAAATGCTAACCATTCAGTTGAAACACTTGTTTGTAATTTCATGCAAGAAATTAGCAGCAATTTCTGGTACAATACTTGATTAATATGCAACATATTGGGAAGGGTAGTTCAGTGCCACATAGGGGTCATATTATTTCACCTTTTGTTACTTATGAGATCAATGCAAGTAACGTTCCTTTTGGGGAGACTGTGATATGACCTGTATGGACAAATCACCTGTTATTCTTTCATTAGTTGATTGTGATGCTGATAAAGTGCTTCTAGGTT
>JAGVVM010000688.1:0-47072 GCA_019149425.1 Psidium friedrichsthalianum | reverse complement strand
CCCCACTTCCAACTCAAGGGTGTCTTTTCCATTTGAGGTCAATTTCTCATTCACCCATTAATTTTCCCATATTTCCAACAATCCCCCACATGAATGAAAATTGTTTTAGTTTTGACTCTATGATAGTGTTCCACATTTGAAACCTGCATAGGATAGGTAGGTGTTACCCTTTGAACCTTCCCTTGTGAAAGTATATTTACTTTACTAGCTTTCCAGTAGACATGATGTCCTTGAACTGTCCTGCTTTCTTATGTAAAAGAACCATACATTTCACACAGGAATCATCTAAACGACTGTTCAGTTCTCATGATTATGTTCGTTTTGGCCATGAACATCAACCTGGTTCTGCGAGAGTTTCTAGAGAATTTAGCCCTGGATAATTCTCCTTTGAAGCGGCCCCACTTCTCTCTCACATAGGTGATTACTTAATTTTGAGTAATTTATTTACTCCACTTAAGAATCATTAAAGCAAAATTGCTATCCTCTCCTTACAATATCACTGATATTTTGTAGGAATGGTTTTAGGGATAAACCCCCACAGTGATATCACTAAGTTCATATAATTAGGTTGTCCCTTTGAACCTAGATCTTGGGATCTCCAGTCAACTAGGTTGGGTTTCCTTTATATCAACTTATTCTTTCATGGGCTTCAGTCCCATTCCTCTTGTCAATTTTCCAACTAACTCTCTGTTTAACCCTTTGGTTAGCGGATCCGCAATATTATCCTTTGACTTTACATAGTCAATTGAGATAATTCCAGTTGAGAGAAGTTGTCTAATGGTATTATGTCTACGACGTATGTGTCTAGACTTACCATTGTACATGTTACTCTGTGCTCTTCCAATCGCGGATTGACTGTCACAATGTATACAGATTGGTGGCATAGGTTTCTGCCATTTTGGAATATCCTCTAAGAAATGACGTAGCCATTCAGCCTCTTCGCCACATTTATCCAAGGCTATGAATTCAGATTCCATTGTGGATCTGGCTATAACAGTTTGTTTACAGGATTTCCAAGATACAGCTGCACCTGCTAGTGTGAATACATATCCACTAGTAGATTTTGAGTCCTTTATATCAGATATCCAGTTCGCATCACTATATCCTTCTAGAACTGCTGGGTATCTGATATAATGCAGACCATGATTCCGTGTATATCGTAAGTACCTAAGTACTCTCACTATTGCTTTCCAATGGTCTGCACTCGGATTGCTCGTATATCTACTCAATTTATTAACCGTATAAGCAATGTCTGGTCTAGTACAACTCATTAAGTACATTAGACTTCCAATCACTCTAGAGTATTCCACTTGAGAAATACTCTCTCCTCTATTCTTGGACAGATGAAGACTATTGTCAAATGGTGTTCTAGCAATACTAGAGTCATTCATGTTGAATTTTCCAAGAATCTTGTCCACATAGTGTGACTGGTCTAAAATAAGACCTTCTGACGTTCTTGTGATTTTGATTCCTAAAATCAAATCAGCAGGTCCCATATCTTTCATGTCAAACCTTGAATTCAACATATTCTTTGTAGATTTGATGATTTTGTCATCACTACCAACAATAAGTATGTCATCTACATAAAGACACAGAATGATATAGCCATTTTCTGTTTCTTTAATGTAGACACATTTATCACACTCGTTGATTTTAAATCCATTGGTAATCATTGCATTATCAAATTTTTCATGCCACTGTTTTGGCGCTTGTTTTAGGCCATACAATGATTTCACCAATTTACAGACTTTCCTTTCTTGCCCTGGAACTATAAAACCCTCAGGTTGTTCCATGTAGATTTCTTCTTCCAAATCACCATTTAGGAAAGCTGTTTTTACATCCATTTGATGTACTTCAAGATTTCGCAATGCTGCAATTGCAAGTATCATCCTAATAGAGTTTATTCTCGTCACAGGAGAATAAGTATCAAAGTAATCTAAGCCTTCTTGTTGTCTGTATCCTTTGATTACAAGTCTGGCTTTATACTTATCAATGGAGCCATCTGTTTTCATCTTCCTTTTAAAAATCCATTTTGATCCTAAAGGTTTACAACCAGGAGGAAGATCCACTAGCTCCCAAGTATGATTCTGCAAGATAGAATCAACTTCACTTTTTATTGCTTCCTTCCATAAAGGTCCCTCAGAAGAGTTCACAGCTTCTGCATAGTTTAATGGTTCCTTTTCTAGCAAATAAGTCAGAAAATCATTTCCAAATGATTTTTCCACTCTCGCTCTTTTGCTGCGTCTCGGTTCCAGTTCATGATCTGAATCATGACTTTCATGATCTGAGTCATGGCTTTCTTTATTCATAGTTTCAATCGTTCGTTTAGACGAACTTGATCCTTCATTGGATTTACAAGGAAATACATCTTCGAAGAATGACGCATTTCTGGATTCCATGATCGTATTCTTGTGTATATCTGGAATTTTTGATTCGTGTACAAGAAATCGATATGCATTACTGTTATGTGCATAGCCTATAAAGATACAGTCCACTGTTTTAGGACCTATCTTTATTTTCTTTGGTGTTGGAACAACTACTTTTGCAAGACACCCCCACACTCGTAAGTATTTGTAGGATGGTTTCCTACCTTCCATAACTCATAAGGGGTTTTGTCTTCTTTCTTTCGAGGTACTTTATTTAAAAGGTAGTTGCTCGACAAAATAGCTTCACCCCACATATTTTGAGGTAAACCTGAACTTAATAACATAGCATTCATCATTTCTTTCAATGTGCGATTTTTCCGTTCAGCAACACCATTTGATTGAGGTGAGTAAGGCGCAGTTAATTCATGTATGATTCCATATTGTGCACAGAATGCACCAATTGGTTCTTCATACTCACCACCCCTATCACTTCTCAATCTTTTAATTTTCTTATTGAGTTGATTTTCAACTTCATTCTTATAGAGAACAAATTTCTCTAAGGCTTCACTTTTGCTTTTAAGCAAATACACATAGCAGTATTTAGTGCTATCATCGATAAAAGTAATAAAGTATTTATTACCTCCTCTTGTTTGTACGAATTTCAAATCGCAAACATCACTATGAATTAATTCAAGGGGTTCGGTGTTTCTTTCAATTGTTTGAAACGATGATCTCGTCAACTTTGCCTCAACACAAATTTCACATTTATGTTTTGAATCAATTTGGAATGAAGGAATGTGTTCCAAGTTAATTAATCTACGCAAAGTATCATAATTAACGTGTCCCAATCTACCATGCCATAAATTGGAAGACTCAACCAAGTAAATGGAAGACTTATTCTCTTTATTGATAAGTGTCATTACATTGAGCTTAAACAGCCCATTCAGCACATATCCCCTTCCCACATACATTCCAGATTTTGACAAAGTAACTTTGTCTGACTCGAAGACCATACGAAATCCATGCTTGCTCAACAGAGATCCAGAGACCAGGTTCTTTCGGATGTCTGGCACATATAGGACATTGTTCAGAGTCAGCTCCTTTCCAGATGTCATTTTCAGCAACACCTTCCCTTGACCTTCGACAGCAGAAGAGGCAGAGTTTCCCATAAAAACTTTCTCCCCATTCATTGGTTCGAAAGTTGTGAACAGGTCCTTACTAGAGCATACGTGCCTAGTGGCACCAGTGTCAATCCACCATTCCTTCGGATTGGACCCAACCAAGTTCACTTCGGAAACCATTGCTGAGAGGTTTATGTCTGACACATCTCGGGCGAGATCATTCAGCATGTGTGTCTCATGATTCTTCTTCTTCGGAAGTCTGCATTCTACGGACCTATGACCCATCTTGCCACAGTTGAAGCATTTTCCTTGAAACTTGTTCTTGGAAACTCCTCCTTGCGGTCCTAGCTTTGGCTTGACAAACTTCTTGTTTTTGTGGCCTTGTCTATGCTCCACGACGTTTGCCTTCGCAGTAGTAGGATTGAACCTTCTGCGTTCTGAGCCTCTGTTGTCTTCTTCGATTCGAAGTCTAACAATCAGCTCCTCCAAGTTCATTTCCTTCCGCTTGTGCTTGAGGTAGTTCTTGAAATCCTTCCACCCCAGAGGTAGCTTCTCAATAATCGCAGCTACTTGGAAGGTTTCACTCAAGATCATTCCTTCAGCCTGAATCTCATGCAAGATTACTTGAATTTCTTGCACTTGACTGATCACAGTCTTGGAATCCACCATTTTATAATCGAGGAACCGTCCGACAACAAATTTCTTTGCTCCGGCATCCTCTGTTTTATATTTGCGGTCTAAGGATTCCCATAACTCCTTTGCCGTCTTTATCGTACAATAGACATTGTACAGGGAGTCATGTAAGCCATTCATGACATAATTCCTACATAGGAAGTCAGAATGCTTCCAGGCTTCAAGAGCGTTGAACGCCTGTTTATCCGTTTCTCCTTCAGATATCTGAGGAGCTTCCTCAGTCAAGAATCTTGCGAGATTCAATGTTGTTAAGTAAAACAACATCTTTTGCTGCCACCTCTTAAAGTTCAACCCGTTGAACTTTTCTGGTTTTTCACCATGGAGGATAGGGACAGGAGCCGCAGCAGGGGCAGAGGATTGGCCAATGTTCTCGGCAGCCACATCAACAACTTGTTTTCCAGTATCCATTTGAGCAGCAAGTGCAGTGTCAATTTTCGAGTCGAATTAAATGCGAATCTCTGTTTTAAGATTGTTATCACAAATTCAAACTTGCGTTAATCTAACCGCCACAAACAGTATACAAATTAAAGGCAAAATGAAATAAATTGAAATCACTATAAGTAAATGGAAATTGAGTCGATACTAGCACGAATACCGAGGCCTGTGTTTCACACAGTTTCCTTAAAACAGATTCGTCCCCTCCGGTACGTGCTCGAGGTTGATCGAACGTCTGTTTCCCAGGATACAACGGCAGCAGCGAAGAGGTGAGCACAACACCTCAAGGCCCTCGGCGAATCTGAACAAGTGGAACTGGAACACTATCGAAAGAAGGAACACTGCAGAGAGAGGACTAGAGAGAAGGAAGAGCGGATGATTGATCTGCTTAGAAACGAAGGGGAGGCCACCATTTTATAGCTAATAGTGGGGGGGCTTTTCCGTCAAATAAACGTTGGAACGGTCGCAGAATTAATTTGCCGTTACAAGAGAAACGGCCGAGCATAATTAAAACGGCGTAATAAGTCTGCCGTTACAGGAGAAAACGGCCGATTAAAACCGGCGGTTATAATCCGTAACGTGAATAAATAAAACGGCTGATTAAAAACGGCGATTAAATCCGTAACGTAAATAAATAAAACGGCTGAATAAAAATAATCGGATGATTAAATTCGAAATAATGACGGATGCTGACTACGGGAAAATAGCAATTTTGAGTTGGAGAAAATTAAATTCGAGGCAAAACTGGGCCTGTCGCGAGGCCCACCTTTCGGTCCGACATTCGTGTACGCAGGTCGTGCGCCCACGCCCAAGTTTCAGCTCGTCGGGCCTAGGATTTGCACCCCCCCTGCGCCTGCGCGCGAGGCATAGGGCTTGTCATAATAGTTACTACTCCTAAAGAGTGTAACTCTATATAAAGTGTTTTGAGGCCTCCTTTTTCTCAATGTGGATTATTTGATTTCACTTCCCACTTCCAACTCAAGGGTGTCTTTTCCATTTGAGGTCAATTTCTCATTCACCCATTAATTTTCCCATATTTCCAACATACTTTACAAGTCAAAACTTCAATCCAGTACATAAATGTAATAGAGCTCTACATGTTCCTCAAGTAAGCTCTAAATGGTTGGCAAACAAGTATTGTGATCGATTGAGAAATAATCCAACATGGCGAAGTGCTTCAATGAAGAAAACAATGGAGTCTGAGAATGTTTTGAAGCTATCCAGGACGTTGGTCTATAGAGCTAGGGCAACAGCAATGAGTATGGTCACAGGGAATGAGCAGGAGCAATTTCAAATGCTTAGAAGTTATTGCCAAGCACTTCTTGATTCCAACCCGGGATCCACTTGTGTAATCAAGAGTGAGCAATGTCAAGACCAAGCCAAGTTTAGAGGAGTCTACATATGTCTAGATGCATTGAGGAGGGGGTTTCTAGAAGGATGTAGGCGCTTTGTAGGGTTTGATGGTTGTCATTTATCATCAGGTTATAAGGGTATACTTCTAGCAGCTGTAGGCCTAGATGGAAATAATCAAATGTATCCATTTGCATGGGCAATTGTGGGACAAGAAACATATGAAACATGGCACTAGTTTATTAGTATGATGGCAGAAGATCTGGGGATCACAGACCCTGCAAATTCCAAGTACTGGACTTTTTGTGTGATAAGCAGAAGGGATTGGTGCAAGCACTAGCAAATTTGTTGCCTGAAGCAGAACACAGATTTTGTTTGAGGCATCTTTATGAGAATTTCAGGCTGCATCACAAAGGATTGGAACTTAAACGTTTGGTTTGGAAGGCTGCCATGGCAACTAGAGTGTGTGATTTCAACTTGGCAATGGAAGAGCTTAAGGTAGTCAATGAAAAAGCTCATGATTGGTTATCCCAAAGGCCTCCAGTGCAATGGAGCAAGTCCCATTTCAGAACAAGCTCAAAATGCGACGCTTCCTTGAATAACTGGTGTGAAAGTTTCAACAAGAGCATTATTGATGCTAGAGACAAGCCTATCATCACATTGCTTGAAGCTATAAGAGTGCAACTCATGGAAAGGATTCATAAGCAAAGAGATGGGTTGGCTAACTACAATGGTGTGATCTGTCCTAAGATTCAGGAGATACTGGAACTTCAAAAAAAAAATTCAGCATCATGGATTCCTTCATGGAATGGGACGGATGAATTTGAATTGAGTGGACCATATGGAGACAAAAGAGTAGTTAATATAAGACACAAAACTTGTAGTTGCAAAAGATGGGACATTAGTGGAATACCTTGTTGTCATGCTGTGGCAGCTCTTGTATACCTGAAGGAACCACCTAAAAAATGGGTTCACACATGTTTCAAGATGGAAACATTCATGAAAACTTATTGTCATGTTGTACATGCTGTAGATTCCAAAGACACATGGCCTGCTAGAGAGCATTTACTCCCCCTGATGTGCCCAAGCAAGTTGGTAGAAAGAAGAAAAAAGAACAAAGTCGTTGAACGAAATGGCCGATAACAATTTAAAGACAAAGAATAAGAAAATTATGCAAGAGCCTTTGGGAACCAAGTTGAAGAGACAAAATACCACAATCACTTGTGGAAAATGTGGTGGGTTGGGTCATAACAGGTATAATTGCAAGAATTCATCGATAGCATCAGCAACGACAGTAGCAACATCGTCTATGGGAAGAGAGAAGATGCAGGTATTCATTTGTGCTTCACTTTATCGTAAACATTTTCTTATTTGTACTTAATTTTGTTTTGTCGCGACCTAAAATTCATTTTTAGGTTAATGGATTATCAGGTTAATTAGATAAACTAACCTAACACGGACCCTCCCAAGCCCTACCGAATCGCGACTTTGGTTTTTGTTTAAATGATTTTAAGATTTGGAGTCGCCACTAACCGTTCTTGGTAGGTCGATTAGAAACCTAAATAAATTAGCGGGAGAACTAATTTATTTCCGCGAACCAGAGATTATGAGGTCGGGGACTTGGTTACGTTAGACTACTCTAATGCCCTTTTCGGTACCAATTTCACGAAAAATCATTTGGGGTGGCTTGAAAGATTTGGGTCAAACTGACCAGAATGGTAAAATGGTCATTTTTCAAGGATCGGGAAGTGAAAATAGGTCAAACCAGTTGAATGTGGTCATTCCTTATTTCCACAATTTCTGAGATTTTTCTGAATTTTTTTTTTATCTATTTTTATTTATTATTTATTTATGATTTTTTTTATTATTTTATTATTTTTTTTTTTATAATAAATTTTTTATGATAATTCTTTTATGAATTTTTCATTCAATTTTCTTCTTTTTTTTTTATTTCAAAAGTGGTTTTGGTGAAAACATGTTCTAAAATATGATAACATCCAATTTTGATTAAGAAAATGATTTCCTAAAGTCTTAACTTATATTAGATGTTATTTATAAAATAAAAATGAAATTCTTGACATATTTAACCCTAAGAATTCACATGAATTAAATTAAAGCAAAGGATGAACAAAAATCAACAAAAATGTGCCAACTATATAATGACAAGACAATCACTAAGACATAGCAATTAACGCAAACATAATTAAACATGCTAGAATAAACAAATATACAAGTGAATATTCAAACTAGAATAAGAAATACTCACACTCCTCCTCTTGCAACTTCAACGAAATCCCATGGATCAGTCCCTTTTGGACGCGCTTCATCAAGTGGGTGGAGAACCCAGCGATCTTATTTTAGAGCCTCTTCGAAGGAATGATGGCGACTTCCTCCAGGATCTTCTTGTTCGTGTGGAAGTCCAAAGTCATGCGAAAGTAGTACCTCTCGGTAACCTGGCGAGAAGACCTCTTCGCAGACTTGGTGCGCGCATAACCCATGATTGCTTACACTTCCCTGTTGAGAGGAGATGAAGAAGGAAGACGGAATGAATCGTATGAGCACTCGGCATTTTTTCTGAATGTGGTCTCCCCCCTCTCTCCCTCTAGGTCTCTGTGTTGCTTCGATAATTTGCTGACGGGGCTCCTTGGAGAAAAATAAGACACGAATTGGATTGATTCTTTTCTCCACTTCTATCCATGAACTCTCCTCCCAGACTTCAAGAAACTCCAAAGAATGCTCTGGCCCTCTCTTTCCACGTTCAACTATTTTGACTTTTCAACCCTTCTCTTTGTTCTTTTTTTTTTTTCTCTTTTGTTGTGACAGAGCTCTCTGGGCAATTCTTGATCGACTTTCCTCGTCACTTCTGAAGACGTCCCCATGATCTCCATTTTAGCTCTCAATTCGTGGACTCTTCCTCGAGGACAAGTCTTGCGGAGAAACTTTAGACCGTCTCCTTGGCTCGGGGGGAAATCAACAAAGGCTTGGAGAACCACCCGTTGGTCTTTGCCTGGATGGACTAATTTGGCAAATCAGTTGCCAAATTCAAACTCGAACCGATTGATCCGCATATGAGGACTCAGAGTCAACGGTGCACAACTGCAAATCGCATTCGCGGATGGATCTGCTGCAATGCTAGACGAGACACACGACCAGACCAAATCTTCGCTGGAGAGGGCTCGGCGTTGAGGGATCAACTTCGGATGATCATGGTCCTTTTGATAATAAAGACTGTGGCTAAAGCTGGAAGCCCCCCTTTTTTTTAGTAAAGGGCCAAAGCTGGAAGCTTTTAGCTCAACACTTCTCCTCTTTTGAACAGGTGTGAAAAAAGATGAGAAACACTTGTAGGAATTGGCTCGCAAGGATCGCCTCTCAGAGATTGATTGTCATCCATAAATTCTGGACTTTTGCAAGAATTTCCACACTTCCTATTTGATCCTCACTCTCTCACCAGATCTTGGAAATTTTTACGGTCCGACAGGAATGGACGTCTTGCTTAATGCAATGAAGTGTCAAAGCAATACGTAGTTGTAAAGGAGTTTAGAAGCAACACGACTCAAACTGAGGTCGGAATGGACTGGGTGCGATCGGCGAGAAACTCGTGGAACGTAAATCAAAGGCATGAAAACCAAATCGCTTTGCCTTTTCTTTAACTTTAAGCTCGCTTCTCATTCAAGCATCCTCGACGCACTTGTTACTCCTTTGATCGTCGTTGTGCCACTGGATTTGCTCGTGCATCACCCGGTTGGGTTTGCTCGAGCACGGCCACTGGTTTGGGTCGCCTCGACGCCGCCGTTGATCCCTCTACGCCATGCTTTCTCTCTTTTTCTCGTTTTTTTTTTTATTGTGCCTCCCCCCTCGACAAGATGAACATCCCGAGCAATCGTATCAACTCCACACACCAAAACAGAGTCCCCTCCGTTTTTTACCAGTGGCTTGCTCTCCAAAGATTAGAGCCTCCTTGAAGCTCGAGTGTACAACGAGAGGGTTAGATAGCATGGATGAGCTACGGTGGTCGACGTCTAGCCGCATGCAGAGCTTTCGTCCTCGTTGCTTCCATGATGGTCAAAGATGAGGGACAGCTCGTAGCCTGGAGGGATCCGAAAGTGCATGCTTCGAATGCCTTATGGATTTGTAAGCTGCGGATTGATCACGATACCAACGCACATGGAGGGGACATCTTTGAGAAGTGAAGTGTCCACAATCACATGCGTAATGGCTGCCTGAACCTACTACAATGAAATCCGTAAGACCATTTGATGAGGATGAGGAGATCAAAGTTCTATTGGCCTGCAAAAGAAAAAGAAAAAAAAACAACAAAGAAAAACCCCACGTTATCTTATTCTTCACGTTGGCTCCAATAAAAAAGGCCAAAACGAGTTATCATGGATCAAGAACTCCCTTTTGACTTATTCTAATCTGGAGTCCACCCGATCTGAACCACTACTTGGCTCTTGTTGGACTTAAGTCGCTAGATGCAATGTGATGAGAAGTTGCAAACTAGATTCGGCTCCTTTTCGAGGCTCGCCTGAACGCCCCAATTCGCTGGTTCTTGATCTCGCTGAATCCCCGGTCCAATTCCACTCAAACATTGCACTCAACTTCCGAGGGCAGCTTCAGTCTTTTCCTCACTAACAATTGAGGCACCTTTGGACAAGTGTCTGGACCTTCAGTTTTTGCTTACTCATCGAACGACCATTTTTTTTTAATGAATCGAATCTCCGCTCCCTCACGTCTGATGTTCATCGTCGTGCTCTTCGCAATCTGCACTCCTTGAGGACGAATCCCATCTTTCACTAAGTTCTGCGCATTTCTTAAGACAATGCCCCTGCGAGTCAAACGACGAATGTAAACGAAGCCCGCACCATATACATATGTGACTGCGAAAGTCAAAAGAATACACATGTTGAACTTAGCTTGATAGTTGGTAATCTGGACTATTAGGAACTTCGGATGAATAATTCCAATCAGATCGAGCTTCAGTCCCTGTTGCTTTTCTCAAAGAAAGTATGTAATGGTTTGATTTTGATCTCCAATTAATCGAGCAAGGAATTTCGAAGCAACAAAGGCAGCTAGATCTCGTGGACGATATGGTTGAGGCCATGGATCCTTGATTTCTCCAACGCCTCCTCCGACTGTTTTTCTATAGAACTCCTCTTATGTTGGCCTCCTTGAACTCGGGATCGAAGTAAGATCAGAAGAACGAGCATTCGGGTGAGTAAGCTCCATGCTCAACCTACCGACCGTGAGCTCATAGTCAGAAGACCCCCGTGAAGAAGAAGCCCCCCAAGCTCATGTCAATCCTCCTCTCCTTTTTTTTGGTCTTTCATAAAAAATGATCCCAAATCCCTCTCCTTTCGGTGCCCCCCAAAGCTGAAGGCGCTCCTCCCTATGATTAAAAAATGACGTGTGAAGGCAAAACTTCCCCTCTTTTTACGCTCCAATTGTGGAAGTCCATCTTTTGAGGAAGTATGCACATGTATCCTTCCATGTTGCGTGATGGAGCAGGCACCAATTTGCGCATTAAACAAAGAAAAGAAAGGGAAGTTATTCCTCACCTTTTGACTTCTCCATCTGAATGTGGTGAGCAACATGATTAGGCCAATGCACCGAACGTCCCAGTCAAGACAACACCAGCAGAATTCCTAGCTACCAATAGAGCCGCAATAAAGAATGTTTTATCTCCCGGCTCTGAGAAAAAGATAAGCAAGAATGCCTGTGCCAATATCACCAAGGTCTTGAATGTAAGGAAGTGATTGCAAACCATTCGCAATGTCTCCGACAATAGCTGGTTGAGAGCCCTCAAGCGTGAGCAAGCCAAAGAGGAACACAAATTTTCCCAAATTACCAAATGATGCCATTCTCAACAGTGTGTCTCCAACTGTAAGATCTTGTCTAATGATAAATTAAACTCAAAAACCGAATTCAATAACGAAAAATACACCATCAAGCCATTAAAAAATTCGGACTATCAGAGAACAATGTCACGACTCCAGAAATGCAAAAAATCAAAAATCACAGAGCTAAAATGAATTTTCTATAATTTTTCAATTAACCAAAAAAAATGGGATCAGCAAAGTAATTCCTGTTCAGAATTAATTTTGTAGGTTTTCTTTGGCCAAAATGAAGAGAAAATTAAAAGAAAAATACTGACCCTTTTTTTTTTATATTTTTCTGGCATCAGATGCCATTTTTTTCAATTTTCAAGCATTTTTCTATTTCCGAAAAATATTAAAAAATGCAAAAAATATGAAAAATTATTTTTGTTCAAAAATGGTAGCCTAAGCTTAGTGAAGGCTTCCAAGTTGATTTTTCAATTTTACGAATTTTTATGGATTTTCTATTAATTTTAAAAGAGAAAAGATGATTAAAAATCAAGTGTCAACACTCAGGCCATGTAATTCAATTAAGCTTAGAATCTTGAATTAAACCCATTCGCCAACGATCCGATATAAATATGCAGTGCATGAAAAATTATTTTTGTGAGAAACTAAAGCCAATTCTCAATTTTTATATAATAATAAAAAAAAACTTAAAATTTAGGTGTCAACATGTTTTGACTAATGATTTATTTTACGATTCAACCGTAGGTAAAGGGAGGATGTAATGACCATAACATGAAAGTAATCGACCGACAAGCAACTTTTTGGAATATGCAAGAGTAAAAAGACCAAAACACGGGTCTTTTTTGGAAGCATCGTTAAGTTAGAGTATGATTGGGCCAACGATGTGAGCTGACTTGATCTTCTAATCCTATTGGTTTTGTCTATTTATCCACAAAGGACATCTGCACAAGAAACTCCTATTTGGCCTCTTTTTTGTGCTTTGTTTCTTTGGAGACTAGGCTTTACGGGCAATAGAAAAAGCTTCACTAAATGAAATCACAGAATTTTGATGAGTGAGGTAAAAATATACTGGTATGGCAGTTGATGTCCTACTTTTGGCTTTGCATTATGCAATTGCTGTTTAATTTACTTATGGGACAAAGTTTTGCAGAGTTATCATGCATTTACAGATTTGACAAATACGATGATAGATGTACTTGCGATGTGCAGCAGATAATCTGGAAAGGTAACTTGACTTTATAATTTTCCCTCAAAGACTAAATTTAAACAATAGGACTCATCTATCATCTTTAAACAATAAGAAAATTTGCAGAGTATCATGCCTCTAAATTTACTGATATGGATGCATCTATAATATGGACAATTAACTTGGACATCATTAACTGGGTTAGCTTGAATTAGATTCATATTTGACTAGTGAATGCTTTGAACTATAGGATCACTATCATGTTTATACAATTAGATTCTTCACCTACTCACTGTTAGACACCTTACAGTGACTACATGTCTTTATGTTGCCGATTTTCCGACATGTGTCCTAACTCGCTCAACATGTCAAGTTGCTACTTTGCCACCGAATGCAAGGATTGAGATCGAGTGCATTTCAGTACTTTAACGGGCTTCTACACAATTGGTGGCAAACTTCTTAAATGAATCCAGTTTATGAGATTTAAGGAAGTGTAACGGATGGTTTTTTTTGTAATTGTAGCAACAATTTATATCAATGATGAGCACTGGTGTTTTTAATCATCTTGAGCAAGTATTATGTTATGTTCATATCTACTTTTTTGCATTGCGAGAAAATGGTACTCGAGTCATTGCTTGAACAACACATAAGCAGGTGACTGAAGTTTGATGCTCAACCTTTTTGACAAAGCTCAATTACTTGTATTTGTGCAAAATGTCTTCAAGGAAATTGCCATTTTACTATGCCCCATCTTAGTGAAGCCAACATTTAGAAATGAGGCTCAGGGGAAGTACCCAACAGTTGCACCAAGGGAAAACAAGATGATGGTAGAAAGAAATCATAGTCCAAGACTTTGGACAACATTATGAGTGAATCATGAAATTCATTCTTTTCTTCTTGGTAAAAGTCAATCCCCAGTGACATTTCAAGATCATTTTAGATGTTGCTTTGCTTTTATCATGATAACAACAGATCTGTAAGGCAAATCCAAAAGGAGCTCCCTCCAACAAAAGCATTACATGTTTCATCTGCAACTTGTAACCAGTATTCCTGAAAATTGATTGCCGTTGCGATGCCTTAACCAAGAAACTACCAATAAATTCAACACACTTCACAGACAATTCAATTCCCTGATCCATTTGCCTGAATTTTGTGACATGCCTTAACCGAAAAATGGACAAATTGTTGAAGGCTGTTGAGTTTTGCTTGGGCGTGTTTGTTCTTGTTAGTCTCTTATGGGTATTCTCCTGCTGATCTATCAACAGGTCAAGTAGGTTTGGCACATATTAACATGCATGATCATGTTTTAAGGCCATAAATTATCTTGTCATGTTTCCATGCATTTCTAGTATCTTGTTAGTAGCTCTACTCTCCTGACGCAATGTGATAAAGTAAAAGAAGTTGGCCACAAAGTTAGTGTATGTTGGCAATGCCTACTTCAAGGCCCACATTCAAATACTGATGATTTTGAAGAAAAAATTCTCTTAACCATTTAACGTTAATGCTGCATTTGTTTCCGTGTTTTCATTAATTATTACTTGTTTAATTTTTTAAATTTTATTGAAGTTGTTTGCAATTGGATTTTTACATCACCTTGTCTACGGGGCATCTGTTCTCAGTCAACATAACCTGCATCAGTTTAAACTCATGTGAATTTCTTATATGCAGGTTCTGTAGTGATGGATGCCGCACCATTGACTTCTCAACGCCGACCATTTTCAGTGAAACTATTTGCCCCTAGCAAAAATACTCGTGAAACACTTGTAGAACGGATGATGAGGAATCTCACCAGTGAATCCATTTTCACTAGAAAGTATGGAAGTTTAAGCCAGGAGGAAGCTGAGGAAAGTGCAAAAAGAATTGAAGATATAAGCCATTTTCACTAGGTTCTGTAAGACTAACAAGACACACACATATACTCTTGCTGTACATACCCAGCAACACAACATTGAGAACCTCCTTCTGAACTCTTAGTCTCACCTTAACTATCTTGGAGTTACACAAGAAAAATCTAGTTGAACGAGTACAACCAAAATTCAACTGATCAATGGAGTACAAGCCATTGTCTGATGTTCATTTAGAAAGGCTTAAATTTTTGGTAAGAAGTTAATATGAAGCTATGGATCCTCCAATGAGCAAGTCGCAAAATGGCTCCACCTTCGAATTAGTCATGGTTGGATTGGTGGTCAGAACTTTCTTGCCGGTTGCAAAGCTAACATCCAGTTACGCATCGCTAGCTTTACCAAACCTCGGGAGGGAATCACCAAGGTAACACGAAAGACCCAGTCAAAACCATTCTTGAATTGGGGGCGAGGGCTTAGTGTGAACAAGAGGGATCTTTTTTAATTTCTTTCAAAATCCCTCACCTTTGAAGGGCGCCGCCCCGCCTTCGTCACTGTCGCTACCAAAGCCTTGAAACAAAGTCCCGCCACCACTGTAGCTCGGTCCCTTGCTCCCGTTGCCGTCACCGCCGCCGCCACTCGATCGCACACAACCAGGTCCTTCTTCTTTATGAACGAGGGTTTGTGTGTGAACAGGAGGGATCTTCCAATTTCATTCAAAATCCCTCACCTTTGAAGGTCGCCGTCGCCGCCCTAGTCGCGCCGCCGTCGCCTGGTCGCAAGTCCTCCCATTGTCGGATTGCACATCGTCACTCCGTCGCCAACAGCGAACTCCTTCTCCTTGACGAACGTAGGTGGGTTAGAGAAAGAAAAAGAATAGTGATAACGTAGGGTTTTGTTTTTTAATTTTAGAATTTTATCTTTCTTTTTTAATTCAAATTTATTTGGACAAAAATGCCCCTGTTGAATCGTCGGAAATAGTCCATGTTTGTTGGCGAGCGAACTGCGGCCCTTCTTTAAACAAAATTGGGGGCACTTCATGCCCTTTTTCGAAACAAGCTTCACTATGGGCCCTTTTTTTGAGAAAATAGAAGCATTTGAGGCCCTTAATCGGAATTTTTCCCAAAAAATCTAGCCATAACTGGCCAAGCCGCTAGCTTAGCTAATATACTACTTGTTAATAGAACCATCATCTTGTTGTAGCAAGGCTTTGGAATCAATATTCATACCCCACTGAATTCGGCTAGGGCCAGACAGCCTTTTCGCCATTAAAAAATAAGAGAGTTTTTTTTTTTGTTAAAAAAAAACAACAAATGGTATATTTAAGTGTTTTATTTATGGGTTGATAAGTATATAAAATGTTTTTTTTTTTGTCGAAGTATATTAAGTATGAAAGGTACATAATGTTGGGGTTTTTTCATTTGATCGTGGAAGGAGCTGACAGTCAGTTTATAAATGTGAGGGAAAGACTCATCATTTGAGCTAGGTTTAAAATAAGAGAAGCTCAAGACCACTTAACATTGGTATCAGAGCTTAGGTTATCAATAAGTTTGAACCCAATAGGCACATGAGAGAGATACGGATTGTTGCGACTCTAATTCAGGGCTCGATATGTGAGGGAGGGATTGTTGGGATTATTCCACATTGATTGTGAAAGGGATTGGTGGTCGATTTATAAGTGTGAGGGAAAATCTCATCATTTGAGTTAGTTTTTGGGATGAGAGGCTCAAGATCACCCAACACTAGTATCAGAGCCTAGGTTATCAATAATTCTGGATCCAACAGTCACACTACAGAGATACGGGATATTGTTGCTCCAATCTAAGGCTCGATGTGTGAGGGGGAGATTATTTGGGTTATTCCATATTGATTATGAAAGGGTTGGTAGTCAATTTATAAGTGTGAGAGAAAATCCCATTCTTTGAACTAGTTTTTGGGATGAGAGAGACTTAAGATCAAGCTTAAAATCACCCAACACTAATATTAGAGTCAATATTATCAATAAATCTGAACCCAATAAGCACACATAAAAAATAGAGATTGTTACGGCTCCGATTCAAGGCCCCATAGGTGAAGGAGAGATTTTTAAAGTTATCTCATATTAATCGTGGAAAAGGGCTAGTGGTCGATTGATAAGTATGAGGAAAAGTCTTATCATTTGAGCTAACTTTTAGGATGAGGGAGAACCAAGACCATCCAATACTAATATCAAAGCCTAAGTTACCAATAAGTTTGGATTCAATAGTCATACAGAAGAGATATGAATTGTTGTTGCTTCGATTCAGGGCTCAATGTGTAAAGGAGATATTGTTAGGGTTATTCTACATCAATTGTGGAATGAATTGATGGTCAGTTTATAAATGCGAGGAAAAGTTTTATTCTTTAAGCCAGCTTTTGAGATAAGAGATACCTAAGACCATCAACACATAAGCTTAATTATTGTTGACACCTAAATTTTGAATACCTTTTTTAGTCATTAATAATTAAATCATTTTTTCACATTAATTTTAGTAGTCACGCATTGCATTAACATTTAATTGGACTAGCAGCAAGAAATTGAAGCAAAATTGACGTGTGGTGGACCAGAACTCAATAGGAAAAATTCCGACAGCATAGGGGAGTAGTTCCAAAATTCTCAAGGCCATTGGGCCTATTTGGAGCTTAATTCAGCCCATTCATGTTTAATTAATTGAAAAGGCTTTAATTAAATATCTATTATTCGTAAAAAGCCTAATTAAGGAAAAAAGAAGCCTAATAAGCCCACATGATGCATAAATTTCGGCTAGCTTAAACACATTGGGCCTAGCCGTATTCTCTAGGAGATTTAAGAAGAAATTTGTGCAATTTGACGCTTGGGGACTTAATTCAAATCATATTTTGATCCTAGGGCCTATTTTGTGAAATTAAAAATATAATACGCCCTCGACTTGGAAGCTCTCTCTCTACAGATAGGGGCTATGCCTAGAGTTTTACACATCGACAATTGCTCAGAAAATTCAGATTTTTACTTAGAAAATTTGAGAGCAATAAAAGGGGCGAGAGTGAGATAGATATGGTTCTTCGGTAGTGATGTCCCTCCTCGGCAACCTCTTCTTGCTGACCCTTCCCCCGAAGTCACTCCCTAGCACCGGCGGTTATTGCTTGTTGCCACCATTGCCGGCGTTGCTTGCTATTGCCACAACTGCTGCTGATCCCGTCGCCACTGTCCATGCGTCCGCCAGAACTTCCATCACCAATCCCGACTCACGAGGACTTAGGAAGCCGACGATAGCCACTGCTGGTTGTTGCCGCTGCATAGTCCACACGTCGCCTCCCGTCACCCTTGCATGGTGAGCTCACCTGAAACTGTTGATCGTTGTTGCTATCCCGAAGGGCCCCCATGTATCGCTCAGCCACGTCCCTTCTGGTCCCGTGAAGAGCCATCGATGAAGCCGCTGCTGTTCCTAGATGCTTCGAACCCCTTGCTGACACCGGAACCATTGATTGGAACTCATCCCGACCGTCATTGTCCTGCCAGAGGTGCTATGGAGCCGCTGGCAAGATCTTCCTTATTAGCATCCCAAGCGTATATTGAATTGAGATTTTCTTGATCTTCTTTGATCCGACAGGGGATAAGCTCTTCTCTTATATGCTCTTCCGCAGTTCTCTTCTCTTGTTGAAGGCAGGGCTAAATTTTTTTTTTTCAATAACGGAATCATAGCATAGTTTTGTAGCCAAGTTAAAGACGTGCCAACTTCTCCTACTATTTCTTAAGCGCTGGTTCTGCTTTCACTAGATTCTGTTGTTGTTCACGCATTCGTTTCTAGTGGACGGATTTCATTTGGATTTTGTGTCTTATCTCCTTTTATTTCATGTTTATCTCATCTTTTATGTTCATGTGATTTAATTTGCACACTAATAAATAATTATGCCTATAATGTATGTTCTCATGGGCTTAAGTCCCAAGGAATTTGTGCAATAGGGCAAGCATCCAACTTCAACCTTGAAGAAAGATTTTCATCCGCACATTGAAATTATTCATCACATCTATCACCCACTGGATTGGATTGATAATTCCATGAAATAGAGTTTTATTTTTCGACTCATAACATTTGGGTACAAATTTAACTCTATATAAAATTTTACTCTTGACCCAATCCCCTGGGTACAATGTGAATAAAATTTCCCATCCGACCCAAACCTATCGGTACGAGGCAAATTAATTTGGAATTTCAAAATTAAAAGGTGCGTTATGGGCATAATTAATTAGTTGTGTTCAAATTTTTTGTTTTTTCTTGCTTAATTAATTTCCGAAAAGAAATCCCAAAAAATGCTTGATCTTTCTTAAGTTAAATCATGCTTTTGTTCACTTGTACATGCAAAAAATTAATAAATAAATAAATAAAATAACACGTAATATAAATTGGATTTTGAGAAATCATTTTCTTAAATTATATCAGGTGTTATTCACTTTAAGATAGCTTTTCACTTCCATTTTTCTCTAAATTCGAAAATTTATACAAATACCCAAAAAAAAGTCATTCATGTTGCATATCATATAGTTAAAAATTGCATAATTGCCATGTCATCTTTCCATGTCACATAGAGTAATTGCATATGCATCGCATTTAATGAGAGAAAACCTAAAAAATTAATCCATGTTGCCTATCAAACGATTTTCATGGAAAATTGGTATTGAAAAGGCGTTGATAGAAATATTAACGAAAATCAAGTCTCTGAACTCATTAATCTTTAGTTCGCATAAATAAAGTATTTCTTCCGATATTTTATTTATGTATCTCATTAACCTACCGTAAAATGATTAGTGGCAATTCCAATTGAAAATTTTTGCATAAATAAATTACAAATTGGTAGAGTTTGGAAGAGCTCGTACCAGGTTAGTTTAGTTTAATTAATTTGGTAATCCATTAATTTGAAATTTGAACTTTAGGTCGCGACAATTATGCAAGTGTACTGCTAAGTGCAGGTGGCAACAAAGTCCTCAATGCGTAACGACAAAGAAGTGTGGTTTGTCTTCCTTCAATTTCTGGTTGCTTATCCGTCTACATGGCGGATGCCCTAAAGAAATTTTGCGGTTTCGTTGCGCTCATTGTGTGTGCATGAGGAGGCACCAGGGAGGGATGTGTAGACCAAGTTTGGTGTCCATTGTGATTTGAAGAAGTTGGTAAGAGGGTGCTCAAGCCTGGGGTCGAATAAACAAATCTGATTCAACCCAATCTACTTCCATACGTTACAAGGAGATCCACTAAGTAGTCCATAATTTGGGATCCTTCATCTGTTTGCGTTGCGTAGGCCCAATCTCGACCCAGTATTCTTTATTGGAGAAACTAGGCTTCGGCCTTCAGAGCGTGGACCAAAGGCCCAACGTGACGTCCCCAGATAGAGATAAGCCATAAAAACGACCCTGGAAGAAGGATTGGCATATCACGATAGATATTTCCATGCCACCACCACTCGATTGTGCTTGTACGTATGTGAGTGCTATCTCTGATCAATTATTGGTGCACAGTGCGGTCCAAGTCCCATCACTCATTCGGGGCGGCCACACCATATGTGGATGTTAATGAATGAAGATGTTAACGTTACGCTTCTCTCTAGAATTCCCCCAAGGACGTTCGTTCGTTCGTTCGTTAATTACTACCTTGCTCTGTTTTTCCCTCTTTCTTTGTTCGCGGTTGGGAGGTCAAACTTGGTGCGTTGCGTTGCGTTGCGTACATGTCAACAACAGTAGGTACGTTTCAGACCAAGTTTGATCCGAAGCTCCTCCTCTCTCCTTATTTAATCATTCTCTCCGTACGAAACAAATGACGCATTTTCATACACCGACGTACATCGTATTCCAACCCCCTCGAGTCGAGAATACTTGGGTCTTATTTGATGAGCCTCGTCAAAATCTAAGAGAGGGAGAGAGTTTACTGTCGTGGAATCACATTCTTTCTCGAGGTGGATTAGGACCGCCAATTCCATAACGAATAACCGGGTGGGACCCGAACCTCCCCCCACATCATCATTATCTTCTTCTTCTCTATTATCTCCCCGACACGGGCCACCCTTTCAAGAGAGATTTTCGCTCCCGTTTTACGTCCCGCCCTGCAAAAAACTTGCCCTTCCTCTGTCTCTTTTGGTGTCCACCCATCTAAGAGAAGGAGACAAGGTCGAGTCTTGCGACGAGAAATGAGCGCCAACGTACCTGCGACGAGGACCCGCGTGGGCGGTACGAGCTAGGCAAGACCATCGGGGAAGGCAGCTTTGCCAAGGTCAAGTTCGCCAAGCACCTCGACTCCGGCGACTC
This sequence comes from Psidium friedrichsthalianum, assembly GCA_019149425.1. Lineage (NCBI taxonomy): Eukaryota > Viridiplantae > Streptophyta > Magnoliopsida > Myrtales > Myrtaceae > Psidium > Psidium friedrichsthalianum. Next base: position 25,945 of record JAGVVM010000688.1, on the reverse strand, counting down.
CTTCGCCATCAAGATCATCGACCGTCATCACGTCCTCCGTCATAAGATGGTCGAGCAGGTCTCTCTCTCTCTCTCTCTCTCTCTCTCTCTCTCTCTCTCTGTAGTACCGAATCCTACGCTGTATCCGTGCAGCTCCTTCACCACCCATCATGTATCCAATGCCGTTTACTTCTTTCGTGACTTATGCGTTCATTGAATGGAACCTTGATATCGGCATGTCTAACTCAGCCATAGTGCTTGTCCACTGTAGAGACCGTCTCGATATCTTTTCTTCGCCTTTTGTTTTTCGGGTCTTGGTTGATGTTGAGGAATTCGGAAATATGCTAGCTTCAGCATTCCTTAGTTACTTTGGCCCGCCGCACCCATACCCATTCTAAGGCAATTGCGGGGCATTTCCTTTCTGATAGATAGCGGTTAAGTTGAATTACCCTGACGGACATGCTGTGAAGTTGGCCGCATCTGCTTCGTCTCTGATTATCAGACGATGGGAGAGTAGCCGCAGGAATTCTTCATACGGCCTGCCTGTGCCGCGATTTCTTACTTCCAATGTTCTTCTTTTTTCTTCCAATGTTGATTGCGCTGCTTTTGTTTCTTTTGAACAGATAAAGAGAGAAATAGCTACCATGAAGCTGATCAAGCATCCAAACGTTATTAAAATTTTCGAGGTATTCATTCTCTTCATCTTTCTTCCTTCGCAGTGAAGTATTCTACTTTTGCTCCGAGCGATTGCCCCTGTATGCTTTTACAGGTAGTCGTTGATCATGCAGTTGCGTACCCTTTTCAGCCCAACAGTAGTCGCTGCTTTGAAGCTAAGATACTTCCATTGTGTATATCGCCTAACAGATGTCTTCCATTTTGCACGTACATAGGTCATGGCCAGCAAAACAAAGATCTACATTGTTCTTGAGTTCATTGATGGTGGCGAGCTCTTTGACAAAATAGTAAGCAATTGTAGCGATGCTTGGCCTCATATTTCTTGCAGCACCTCCATCATTGTCTGCAATCAGCAAAATCCTCATCTTCTGAAATGGTGTTATGATTGACTCCCAGGCAAGACATGGAAGGCTAAGAGAGGATGAAGCCAGGCGCTATTTTCAGCAACTATTGATGCTGTGGACTACTGTCATAGCAGGGGTGTTTACCATAGGGATTTGAAGGTCAAAGAGATTCTTGCTTTCTTGTTTGCACTTTTAATGTGATTTTGCTTATACATGTCCTATATTGCTGAATTCTGATAAGCATTTCTATATAATATTGCTCTTGTTGCAGCCTGAAAATCTGCTTCTAGACACCTATGGAGTTTCTTAAAGTTTCGGATTTTGGATTGAGTACATTCTCAAAGAAAGTGAGGGCAAGTACCCTTATCTATAACTTGAGATTTATGTGGTCACATCTCTATGTCTTAACAGTATGAGGTCACAATTCATTGCTTTTCACTGGTTATTTGAGATACGAATGTTAAAACAGGGCTATGGTACAATTTTCTAAATCTGTTTCTTCTTTATTTGCTAATGGGGACCCGATTTTGGTGTACCCAAAATCTATCACCTTGAATACTTTATAAGTGTTCCTTTCCAAAGCATTATTGTTCTTTAAAAATTTCCTTTTCCTTTTCCATAGGAAAAAGCATAGTCTTGTTCACACTTAAAAATGTTATGATGCACAGTCAGTACAAATTAACACCTCTACATTTATGATGATACATGGTCTATTTTTTGTGAGCGCTACTGAGACTAATATAGGGTTGGATGTCTAGAGAAGACGAGTATCTATATTATGAGCTTAAGGAAAGATATTCTCCGTTTTTATTTATTTATGTATGTATGTAGGAGGATGGGTTGCTTCATACCACCTGTGGAACACCGAATTATGTAGCTCCCGAGGCATGAATCTCAAACTCGAGGGTCTTCATCTCTAGTTGTCCTTACCTTCTATGTATTCTTTAATGTATAGCACATATTTCCTTTTTCAGGTCTTGACCAATAACGGATATGATGGTACATCATCGGATATTTGGTCTTGTGGGGTAATTCTTTTGTATTAATGGCTGGATACTTGCCTTTTGATGAAGCCAATCTCATTGCTCTGTACAGAAAGGTAAGGATATTCAATTTTTTCAAAATCCAACCTTGTAATATGTCCTTGTTCTCATGAGAATCTTTTCAGATCTGCAACGCCGATTTTTCATGTCCTTCATGGTTCTCATCTGGTGCAAAGAATCTCATTAAACGGATTCTTAATCCCAGTCCTCTCACGGTGAGCTCCAACTTCCTCTTTCATTATCTCACACTCATACTTTAGGAGACTGGTTTACTAGATGATTTTGCATGTCCTTCATGGTTTTCATCTGGTGCAAAGAATCTTAATAAATGTATTCTTAATCCAAGTCCTCTCACGGTCAGCTCCGACTTCCTCTTTCATTTTCTCACACTCGTACTTTAGGAGACTGGTTTACTAGATGATTATGGTAGTTCTTTAAAACAAGAAATTGAACTTGTTCAGCGAATAACAATTCCTGAAATCCGGGAAGATGAATGGTTCAAGAAGGGTTACAGGCCACCTCACTTCAAGCAGGAAGAGGAGGTAAATCTTGACGACATTGATGCTGCTTTCAATGATTCACGGTAGGGAAAATTTTATTTCATTTGTCTATACTTCACTGAGTTTATTATTTCTTAAGCGTGCTAATGGATGTCTTGTCACTGTGATTCTTTTCTCTTTATATCCTTATGTACAACTACGAAAGTTTTCTCACGTTATTATTTCCAAATCTTGCATGAATCCATTCTTTTGTAGCATGCTGTTACGTACAACAAGGGATAGTCTAAACAACTTCACAAGGGAAACCTCCATTTTGACCATTATTTTTCTTCCCCAGGAACGTCTTGTAACAGAGAGGAAAGAGAGGCCTGAATCCATGAATGCGTTTGAGCTTATTTCTAGGTCGCAAGGATTCAATCTCGAAAGTTTATTTGAGAAGCAGATGGTACGTGCTGATGGTATTGCCCCAAACTGCTAAATTGCAGAGTTCATTTCTATAAACTACTCATGTGTTATGGATCTCTTCATAGATGGAATCATATTTAATAAAGCATTCATTTCTAACTGTGTGGATCCAAGATGTCACAGAAAGGTGGATGAGTGAGCTGGAGTTTATGCTTCATGACGCATATTGCATAGTGTCTTGAGTTTGTGCTCATCATTGAGTGGGCCTTCACCTGACATACAGAGATGACTCTTTTGGCACTTGTTTTTTATTTTTTGAGAAGTCTGTAGTGGTATCGTTGTGTGGACCTCTGCTTCCTTGTGTCCATAAAAACTGTTTGTCAACTTATTTCGCAAGTATGATATCAGATGGAGATTCTATGTAGTCGTGAGGGAAGGGAGGTTGCATATTCCTGAGTTGAGATTTGCACTCTATAGACTAGTGGAGGTATAAGCTTGATTCTTGAAGAGAAAGTCTGGTGTTCTGCTCAATTTACAGCATTCACTGAAGTTTCTGTTATTGTTTACCGTTGCTGGATGATTTTGGTTTAACTCTCTTTTGCTTGGGTATGCTGATGTAGGACCTTGTGAAGCGAGAAACCCGATTTACTTCTCAGCACCCTGCAAACGAAATCATGTCTAAAATTGAAGAAACTGCAAAGCCTTTGGGCTTTAATGTTGATAAAAGAAATTACAAGGCAATCACTTGGCAAAGACTGTCTTGCAACTTTCTCTGTTTGTGGTACTTCTGTTTTAATAATGTTGCTGATTGTAAATTTTTCGAATCATTGCAGATGAAACTGCGGGGTGATAAAACTGGAAGAAAAGGCCACCTGTCTGTGGCTACAGAGGTATGGTGTCCTAATAACTTGTAAGGAAAAACTGTCGTGATTTTTGGATACAGAATCATAGGAGTTAATACTCTAAAAGAACCAAGTTGGTGAATCATCACAACAAAGGAGGTAGGTTAAGTGACAGCTAGGTGGAAACCCTCACAGGAGGCCCCTCACCCCTGCTGACAGGTTGTGAAAGTAAATGCAATGAAGGAACCAACTCTTTCGCTCACCCTCATTCAATATGGTTATGGAGCTGCTTGACTTGGTTTCCCAAGCGTGGGGTAGCCTGATTATTAATCACTTAAGGGTTTTGCAGAAGGGCAGGGTCCATCTTCATATAGATGATGGATGGAGTAGATTCTTGGGTGACCGTTTCAATCTCAACTTGTGCCGTGATTCATTGAGATTCTAGCTCAGTGGATATGGCGGTGTACCTCATGCAAGCTCTGCCTTTAATGTAAACTGTCGTTAGCTAGGAAGGACTATTGTAATCCATTTTCTTCTAATATTTTATGCTCAATTTTAGACTAGCCAATACTTTCCATTGTAGTATCTTTGGCTTTATTTTTATAAATTAAAGAAATGGTCTCTTCTTCACTTCCAGGTCTTTGAGGTGGCTCCTTCACTCCACATGGTTGAGCTTCGTAAAATTGGTGGGGACACATTGGAGTTTCATAAGGCGAGTACTTATTTTTCGGTTTGGTTTGCTTTTGAAACATATAGAAGTAAACAGCTGATCATGTTGATTGGACGCACGTATTTATCCTAAAAAAAGTCAAAACAGAAACATGAAGTTAGTTTTTGCTTTTTCCTTGATAAGTTTTTATGGCATACTTTTAATTTGATAGGAGTAATCCCACTATAAGCTCTCACATGTCTTGAAAAAACTTTTGAGGTCTCTTTTGTGAAAGGAAATTTCTAGAAGAGCATATTTTCTATAAAGTGGTTTGGCAGTTTTCCAGACAGATCCTGATTTTTCTTTCTTGGATATGATTTTGAGCGTCTGTTTTTATGAGTGGACAAATTGATGTATGATTGAGGTAATTTAGTACTAGGTGGGTTTCCAGAAAGGAATTCTAATTATTCAAATATCTGTTATCTACTTCCTCTTCATAAATTTTCAAGGACGCTTGGTCGTCATTATTCTAACCTCATGAATAACAAGTCAAGTTTATCTCGAGTTAATACTATAGTAAATTGATTTTTTAAAGCAAGCCTTTTATACACTCCAAAGATTCCATCTTTGGTGATTAATGATGAGATGGTAGTCCATTACTATAATTTAGTAGATTTTGAGAATATATAATATTCAGGAGGTGAGGACTCTTTCAATTCTTATGCATCTGTGATAGGAATATCAGTTCTTACATTTGAGCCATAATCAAGTAGTTTTTAAGTGTGAAACTTCATCTGCTATTCAACAAATTAGACGAATAAATTTATGGTGGTGATGTCTAGCATTTTGTATGCTGAGTAATGCACCATATGGCAGTTCTATAAGAGCTTCTCATCGGGCTTGAAGGATATAGTTTGCAATCTGATGAAACTGCTCGTCGGGCTTGAAGGATATAGTTTGTCAATCTGACAAAACTGCTGATTTAAGGTCTCTCTCTTTCTCTCTCTCTCTCTCTCTCTCTCTCTCTCTCTCTCTCTCTCCTCTCTCTCCTCTCTCTCTCCTCTGCTCGCCAAAATGTTGAATTTACAGCTGGTATAAAAGAACTCGACTCTTCTTAATATCCTTGTTTTTGTGATACAGAAATCAGACCAAACTTACCGTCAGATACGGTTGCTAAAGTTTTTGTCTGTCTTCATCCGGTGCACATTTAATCTGAGCACTGGCATTCCACATAAGAAAAGGATGTGTGGAGGACATGGCAGCTTGTGTCAGCGGCGGCATTTTAAGCCATCTTTAGTGAAGGAGATTGAACCTTTGCTGAACATCGTCTTGATTCTTACATTTCTTTTTCGTTTCTCTCTCTGGTTTTACTCTCTTTTTTAATATAGTTTACTATTTTTAACGGATTTGTATAAAATCACCGTGTTTGACAGTTTTTAGGAGGTAAATGTGCAATCATGGAGGCCTTCTGCTTATATCTTAGGATTTCCATGATTTGAATATTGCAAATTACTTGCCTCTGTGATCCAACTGCCAACTTTATCGCATCATGAATAGGGGGTTTGACTAGCAAATTGTGAGGTTGCTGCAAAGCCAACGGCATTGGTTAGAAATGCTTTGGAACCAGCATAATCAAGGATACTGCCTGGTTCTTCTTAGTTGTCAGAGCAAATGATTTTTTTTTTCTGACGTCCAGTTTAATAGGAAAGCTTATGAAGGTGAATTTTGAGCCTTACATGTCGGGACTTGCTTATGTTGGGCCACATCCGGTGAGGATTAATCAGAGGCTATTCGTGTTGGATGCTTGGTGATATAAAAACAAAAACAAAAACTTACTTCAAGCATTTTTTTGCGCTCCATGCAGAAATAAGCGAGAGGAGGAGAGCTCAGTCACTTGCTGATATAGTTGCTGTGAATTATCTCTATATCAAGCATCTTACCCCAGAATGAGTTCACCTAGATAGATCTGTTCAGTGTGGATGAGGATGATTGTTGATCTTAGAACAGCAACAATCATCCTTGCATACGCTTCAAAATTAACCCTTGCTGCCAATATTAGCATGTTTTTGGGTCAAAACCAGTATCAGTATTCAGTAGTTGACTAACTGCTAACAGCACCATTGTCTCCTGTAACTGTAACGACTCTTTCTATCATTTTATTTAAGCCACATAATGTATTTTATTAGTTCTAGTCAGTAGTTCTTGTAGTCTAGATTGACTCTGCAACAACCCATCTTGAACATACACCCCTTCTCATGTTCAAGAGATATTGCAGAAGTATACTATTTAACCTTCAGCTTCTTCAATGGGGATGCTCAATCTAATCCGGAGATGTTCCACCATAAAGCTTACTTGACCAGCAAGACGCATAAATCTGTATCTTCTGTAGCTTCAAACCGTACAACAGGAGCTGAATGTATAATGTAAAAAAGTATTGGATTATGATTCAGCTGGGTATGCTCTTCATCTAGGTCTATGAAAGGGAGATAGCCCTCTAGACATCTCCAATATCCAGAGACATTTACCTGATTAGTGACTTTGGTAGATACATTTGTTACCGACGCTGCAGTCATATCGAAAGATGGACTACTTCAAGAAACACAACACGAAGAAGAGCAAACCAACATAAGAACAAAATACAGTACATGGAGGACGTCATTTAACTCTGGGAGAGGCTGTAGTAGTCTGAATCGGCCACGGAAGATGCTCCATTACCAGCAACGTGACCAGACTTGGCCACAGTTCGGAGACTCTCGATCAGTGCCTCTGTGTGAGCTCCTGAGACAGTATCTCGGTTAAACTGCTCAGGACTTATGAGTAACTTCACCTTCCACACTCCTGCGCTGTTGCATCTAGGAAGCACCTCAGGGTCTGCCTTTCCGAGCATCATTCCCTGATGATCGAGGGAAATGCGGTAACTGGGTCGAGATGTAGCCGATATGGATCCCCTAAATGACTGAAGCGAAGCAAGTAGTACAATTCTCCAGGATGGAGCTCTTCGTTGTGAAGAAGAGGGCCTGAGAAAGAGTCACTGCTCCGGAAGATTGCATGACCTGGGATTCATTGGTGATGCATTGGGGCGTGATGGGTACCTGAACTGCATGATGCCACTGGCAGTCGTCGCCACTTCTACGGTTTGCTCGTCCTGCCTGAACCGTTTACTAGAAAGGCAATTGCCCATGTTGCAGATCCAGCTAAGTAAGCTACTTCTCGTGCTTGCAGCTGATCAAACTTATGTCCCAGAGGATAGAAGTCAGAGATCATTGTAATGGATGTGTACGTGTTGGCCAGCTCGCTGCTGCCTGAGGCCCTCTCCTCTCCACGAAGGCGATTCCAAAAGGCACAGAAGCTCCTTTCCTCTCTAACTATCTGCATATACATAACCCAGGGATTGTGTGTGATGATCGCCCCGTGGCACTGCTTGATATCCCAGTCTGGCCTTAACATCCATAATTATTATGTAGTTTGACATTTGAAAAGATTCTCTTGCCCCCAATGCATAAAGTCATATGTCATATAAAATAGAAAAGAAGTATTTTGCAGTTTGCACGCGGCAAAAGAAAACAGAGACAACGGTAAGAAAGAAAAAAGGGCTGGAAGAAATAGGAGAGAATACCCGCTGTCAATGCAGACCATCATTCCGTCCATTCCTTTCGGCTCTTCACTTGCCTGAAAAGAAGAACATCATAATGTTGTTGGGCCTAATCCTCTAAACTCATCATAACACACTAAAGGATCCAAATTTGGATTAAACTCGGCCGAATGGGATGAATCTCCGGCACATTTCCTGTGTCTCTATTCTATTTGTTTATTTATCCGGAGAGAAGAAAAAGGTCAGAACAGGGAACAAATCCCATATCTTAGCTTTGTTGATGTACTTTTAGAAAATGTAAGATAAGTGTACGTAAAAGACATGGTCCACCGCTTGACAAGGTTGGTTAAAAACGGAAATCCAAGAGTGACTCTGAGGCTACGTGATAAAAAGGGGGGGAAGATATTTGAGAGGTGCCCTGTTTGGTGCTGTGGAATGTGGGACAGAGCTCAAGAAATGAGAAAGCTATCCAAATCCATGGGGAGGGGGAGAAAAGGCTCTGGTGCAGCCATGTCAGCAACAATATCCATCCGCAGTTCCGCACCCCCAGCAACAGCAGCCAACCACCCATAACCCCTCTCTCTCTCTCTCTCTCTCTCTCGCGCGTTTGCTTTTTGCTTCTTCGTGAGCGGGGGGGCGGACTTTGGCTCTTAGCAAAAGAAGAAGATGGCGTCGACAAGCACCGCCTCATCCTCCTCCGCGTTGTCCACGCTTGTGGTGGACGGCAAGGCCCCTCGTCAAACTCCTCAGCCCCAGAAGAGCCAGACCACCTCCTCACCTCCCTCCCCCCTCCCCCGCTCTCCACTCTCCCCCTCTCTCTTCTGCTTCCGCTTATTGTACGACATTCCCCTCAACTCTCTCTCTCTCTCTCTCTCTCTCTCTCTCTCTCACTGACCCCCCTTTTCTTTTCTTTTTTGGGCTATAAAACGCGCGCTTCTTCAGGTCGTAAGATTGCGCGCAATGTGGCGGCTATGGCTACTGGTGAGGTTCCTGCCGAAGTCGCCGCCGCCGAGCTCCCTGAGATTCTCAAATCCGCCAAAGAAGCTGTAATTCTTCCACCACGTCTCCGCCCTTGTTAATTTTTTTGCCCTTGTCACAACAAAAGAAAAGGGTTCAATTTTCAAAGTCGATTGATTGGTCGGTATTGTATTGTACCCTGATCAAACAAACAGTGGGACAAAGTGGAAGATAAGTACGCCATCAGTTCGTTGGCTTTCGCTGCTGCGATTGCCGTCTGGGGCTCTACTGGAATGATCTCGGTGAGGCTCTCCTTTTCTCTTTGTTTTCGCATTTATGCACTAAAGAAAGAGATGGTCATTGGTACTTCTGACTGAGCTTGTTGCGGGGATCAATTCATTTTGGTTTCAGGCGATCGATAGGCTTCCCCTGATTCCTGGCGTTCTTGAGCTGGTGGGCATTGGATATACTGGGGTGAGTTCATCAGGCTTCCAAAATCTGCTTCTTTAGTCCCCTTCCCCAGAAGCAGCACAACTACCCTCGTTCTGAACAGTTTATGATTATGATGCTACTGTCTGATAGCGGTCTAAGAGAACATAACATCAGGTGAACATGTGGTTTCAAGCCATTTGCGTGAATTCTACTAGACGCCCTTTTCAGCCTCGATCAACTGAGTTACTGCACGCTTGTCAGTTTATTCATATATACATCTGATAATGTGCAACCATAAGTGTGATAAAATCCGTAATTCTCATCTCATATTGCACTTTTGTGTCTACTTTTGCAGTGGTTTGCATACAAGAACCTTATTTTCAAACCAGATAGGTAAGTTGCCAAATTTGGTTTCAGAATTTTCACTCTAACACTCCCAAGACATCCTGTAGTTTTGATCTTGGGAGCATAAGCCTCTTCAAACATCTCAGACCTGACATCAGGCCAATGACATTCCAGGGAAGCTCTATTTAGGAAAATCAAGGATATATCCAGTGAGGTTACCGGAAGCAGCTGAAACGGTGGTTGCTGGTGAGAGGTTCAATATTCTCTGTTTCTGCAATTGGAATGAGCAGAGCACATTTCGGCATCAACAACCTTAGACCAGAGCTATTTCCTGTAACGTTCTTCGAATGTTTCTTATTATAGTCCCCGCCAATATCCGCAAACTATCAGCTTTTGTAAATTCCAAGCACCGGAAATGATCTAGTCTTATTGCACTGATGTAACCAGGAAGGGCTATCTTAGTAATAAACTATAGCATGCATCTAATCTTCCTAGCAACAAAGTTGCTCGACTGGAATTTCGTTTTCAGTCAATGTCATCAGTTGGCAATCTTTTCTTTGACCTATTTTTAGCTAAGCTGTGGAGACCGGAAACCGATCTAATCAGATGGGAGTTCTGCAAGCTGGAAATGTGCACACTTGATTGAGAAATATTGAGTCATGGTCGAAAAGAGACGGCAGCCACCAAGTCAGTAGCCATAAGCTTTTCCTGTGGAAACAGATAACTGCTTTGTAAAGCCTCTAAGCCTTGAATCATCGAGACCAAGTCGAGTCAGTCACTTCAATGGGCTTGAAACAAGTCCCCAATCGATGTGCTGAACTTAGCAGCTGACCATCTTTGCCTAGTATATTTGTTGCAAGCCCTGGAAGCAGGCTACTGTGTTCGTCGGTCAAGTTCCTTAGCGTGGAGGATTCTCTCTTTAGATGGGGAGTGGAGGCACTTCTGAGATAATCTCCTCCAAAACTGAGGAACTTTTTTTGGTCAAAAAACTGAGGAACTTGAGGCAGTGGAAATTTATCAGACAGGCATGTAGTTTATCATCTGTTTGTGGCAAATGGTGAAGCACACATTTTATCAACCTCAAATTCTAAGAAATTGGCATTTTATAAATGAGATGAGATGTTCGGGGTGCCACCTAAGCAAATCTCATGCATTCTCTCATCTTTCTTTTCCTCACGTATTTCTGAGTTCAATAATTTGTAAATGATTGATTCTTCTCTTCGTAGGTAGCACTTGCACGTTTCACTTATTTTACTTGGGAAAAATTTCAAATAAGAGCCTGAAGTGCCATAATTTTCTTTTAAATAAGCGTTTAAAGTGGATTTTATTTCAAATAAGGGCTTAAAATTGTTATATCAATCTAAAAAAAGTCTGAGTGTACTATAAGATATCATTCTTACCACTTGACTTGGTATCAAACAAAACCACATGAACTCAAAACGACTTATATCACATATCATCTAGAGGAATCACTATGATTCAACAAATACCGATCCAACATATTCGTGAATTCATCTTTTGTGAGTACATATCGTAACATAGATTAATGAACATATAAAAATCCACATATTCATGAAAAGATGTTATGAGCGGGTTTCCCTTCGGATTATTTCTGTTAAATTTGCTGAACAAAATCCCTCCAAAAGTAGGCTGATCTTGACTGGAAAACCAATTTTCTGTTGTTACTCTTCTCTCTTAATTAGTCTTGCCAAACACAATTGATGATTTTTAATCCGTCACTTTTCTCTCCTGCACAATTGCAACAAAAGCACAATGGTGAAGGAACTGACAGCCATCCGGAGTACCATAACTCGACCAACCTAATATTTACCAATTTATTCCATGAGCCAACCCCAACAAACCCCTAGCTTGATTTTAAGACTGGACTGCCATGATGATGATGACGATGACGATGGTTAGTGGTGTTGGGGGAATTGCCATGTTTTGCGCATCTGGGGAGGAGGCATCCATGGATCCAGGATCTCAAAATAACCAACCAAACCCCACCCCTCCAACAGGTGGAAGTACCACCTGTCTCCTCTCTGCTTAGCGCTCTGACAGCCAAGCTCATGTTTTTAACCACTCCCGCCTCTCGCGTATATAACATTTGCCCCTCTCTTCTTCTATGTTCCTCCTCTTACAATCCTTTCTGCCTCTGCAGGTACGCTGTTCTTCTTGCTTGCTGTCTTGTATCCGCAATCTAAATAGAATCACAGCACCTTTCTTTGATCCTGGCGCAGTTTAGTGCAGCCTATTTGCTTGTTAGACAGAACGTAAGAATTTGTGACATGGTGAGATGGGACATTATCTCCCACTTCTCAAGTTTCCGATCCAACTTTTGTCTCTTTCTGCTTGCAGTCTCTCTCACGAGGTCGAAATGAGTGAAGGTGATGGAAGCCATCCAGATCGACCGGTTCCGCGCCTGAATGAACGCATTCTTTCCTCCTTGTCGAGGAGATCAGTTGCTGCTCATCCTTGGCATGATCTTGAAATTGGTGTTTCCCCATCCTTCGATTGCTGATACATTGTCATCATCAATTTTGTGATGATGATGAATTCGCTAATATGTTTCCCTTAATCTTCTCTCCAGGACCTGAAGCTCCCCAAATTTTCAATTGTGTAGGTTTCCATCCCAACTTAATCATGCTAATGCGAGTGCTGATTATGATAAGCTTCCACTTTGACTCTTGAAGAGGAACCAAAATGTTTACTTTCTAGGAGTCTATTTTTTCATATGTTTCTAGCTTGGAATACAGCAAGATGGATTGAATTTCGCTTGTTCTATCAGAAACAGAACTAGTTCCTGATAGACTAGGATAAACAATTAGTTTTTCTGAATTATCTCCTCAAACCTATACGTCCCAGCAACAAGATTTCGTGTGCTCTCTAATCTTTTTCCCTTACCTTTCTTCCTCTAACAATTAAGGTTGTTGAGATAACAAAGGGAAGCAAGGTCAAGTATGAACTTGACAAGAAGACTGGACTCATTAAGGTATGAGTTTCATCCGGGGCAAAATCTCTCGTAGATCTAGCCCTGCTAAGTGTCAGCTATGTGGAGATCATCATCAGCCATTTCAATTCTTAGATGTTTCTACATCATTTTGTCCATGTTTAGTAGTTACCATTCATGATTTGAAATTGTTGGAATTTGGAGAAATGACAGATGAAACTTACCAAGAGGATCACGCTCGTCCCAATTTGAGTTTATTTTCTCCTGCTTAAACAGTTACCCCTTTTGTTTCTTTAACGTGTCATTGCTTTCCTGAATCACTGTACTATTATGCGCAGGTTGACAGGATATTATACTCATCTGTAGTCTATCCTCATAACTATGGTTTCATTCCCAGAACATTATGTGAAGACAATGATCCACTTGACGTGTTAGTTCTCATGCAGGTGATCTCTTTTACTTCTTGATTGCTGTTCAGTATATCTCCTCAAACTTGTCAAACTAGATGAAGGGCCTTCTGCTATAATAATTTTATCTTAGGTTATTCAATTGCTAGTATTGTGATAAGAAAGGTTGGGCTGATTTGGTGAACTCATAGCAATTTACCGACAATTGCTAACAGCAAATGGTACATGGTTTTTAATTTTTGGCTTTTCCACTTTTAAGGAATTCCTCCTTCGTATGATCCAATATATGGCCGGCCCTTCCTCGGTACCTTTGCGAACTTGCTCTCTGAGCGAAAGTTAAAGATGAATACTGTAAATTTGTATTACCCTAGCTGACATTCTACAAGGGAAGTCATTGGCGAAAACCCTGCTTTGAGCTTCCATGGAAAGCAGATGTTAGACGCCAATAGTGTATTTGGTTAGTCTGAATATATAGATTGTTATGAAAGCACAACACTGTCCTCTCTAGGTTATATATTCAGATGATTTTTAAATGGTACGAAACATGATGTAAAAGCAATCTAGATTTAACTCGATGAATGAATTCAACAGGAACCAGTCGTTCCCGGTTGTTTTCTACGTGCAAGAGCGATTGGACTGATGCCCATGATTGACCAGGTACTTCCCCCTCCTCCAAAAGGAAAAAAGGACTCTTTGAAAGAAACAGAGATGCCTGCAGTTGCTTTTGCATAATGATTTGGGTAACTTATTTTGGTCTTGTCCAGGGAGAAAAAGATGACAAAATAATCGCAGTCTGTGCTGATGATCCCGAATATAAGCACTATACCGACATCAAACAGCTTGCGCCTCACCGCCTTTCAGAAATACGCCGCTTCTTTGAAGATTGTATCCTTGTCACCTTTCAGATTTTTCTTATGTCTGTGATTGGAAGTCACACTGTTTTCTTTAATGACTGATTGTTCAGACAAGAAGAACGAGAACAAGGAGGTTGCTGTGAATGATTTTCTACCCTCGTCAACCGCAACTGAAGCCATTCAGTATTCCATGTAAGTTGACAATCAACAGTCGATGACGTCTCAACGCAAAATCAAGAAACCAAATAGTTGAGCACAAATCAACAGACTAGAGAACAGGGACATCACATATGTTTTGTGCCCGCGCCGTTAAGCAGATTTCATGTACATTTTTGCTTATCTAAGACTAATTTAATGTCAATGATGCAGGGATCTTTATGCAGAATACATATTGCACACGTTGAGGCGATAGGCAAGCGTTGCTGGTGGCCCATTCAATAATTTTTGGAGATGTTGCATCAATTTTTGTTGTTGAATAACTTGTAATTGAGTGGTCGCTTGGACATTGGGGTCCAGTCCAGGATGGAGAATAAGCAAAAGTAGTCGTTGTCTAAGATGGTAATAATGTTTTCTTGGGACAGAGGAAGATGCCATAATCCAGCATTGAGGTCCATTCTCCGAAATCAAGAAGAAGCTTTTTCTTTTTCTTTTTTTTAAATAATTTCTTATAGAGTTGCTTATTGTTATTTATACTGTACTCGATTGATGTATGTGCGTTGTTGGGTTTGAGTAAAGCCATTTTTGCGGGAAAATGTTACGTATTCCTGATATAACGTTAAGCGGAAAAGAAAGAACAAGTACAGAGAGAGCTAAGTTGATTTTGGTCAAAAATACTTTCGGTTATCCACAGTAAGCAAGTGAATATGGCCAATTTGAGCTTTGCATATATTCATTCTCCGATCACATTTTAAATAGACAAATTAAGAAAAAAATGATTACACGGAAAAAGGAGTGATTTTTAAAGCTGATGGTTTCTCAGCAAGAAATGAGTGATTAAATATTTCGAAAAGAAGTGATGCAACGCGCACGACTTGGTGGTAAATCATCCTTAAAGAAGCAGAAGAAGAGGACCTGGTCGGAAAGGAGGGTAACTGGGTGATTGTAATTGCCCCTTGCTTTATCTCTTCCGTCTGCACTGGGTCAATTCTGAGCTTGACCTTTTGTTTCTTCTTCTTCTTCTTATCATTTGCTGATTCACCCAATTTGACATCATATGGTAAAGCAATGGAGTTGGCGTTTGGACCTCCGTTATCCTTCCGGCCTGCAAAGACGGATGCCCACGAAACTGATGGTTTTCAACCAAGTCGCCATCACTCCTTCAAGCTACGCGATCAAGGAGGAGCTCGTTCGGTGGCTTGTTGCGCTACTCAGAGAGCCCAGGTTACGTGATTATTCCCCTTCTTCTTTTGCGCACTTTGATTATCTCAGTATCTTTGGCTTACCTGTTGTTGACCTTCAAGGTGCCACAGCTTTCTTTGGAGAATGAGAAACACAACCTTCTAAGAGCTATCCAGGACACCCAGCGAGGTCTTGTTACCAATGCCCATCAACGTTCTAACATTGAAGAGGCTATGGCATGGTTCCCCTCCTCTTAAATTTTAAAAAACTCTCTCTCTCTCTGTCTCTCTCTCTCTCTCTCTCTCTCTCTCTCTCGAGTTCACAAGGTTCTTACCTTTTGTAAACAAAGTCCTCGATCATCAAAGAGAAGGTTGTGTGTGACTGTGATGCACTGTTCCGTATAAAACGCTGGCAGGTGAACCTCGAGTGTTACTGTTCAGGTGCATCGATTGATCTGGTGAAGTTGGATGGGACATGGCGTCTGCAGTATACATCTGCTCGCGATGTTCTCATTCTTCTTGAGTCTGCTGCTACTCTCCCTTTCTTCCAGGTACTAAGATTTGAAATTTCTAGTTCCTCTTGCGAAATAACATACCGTGAGCAATTCATTTCTTCCAGTTATTCTTGGTTTAGCTTCTTCTCTGTGTTGCTGTGGACTGCCATTCATAGACTCCTCTTTGTCTTTAGCTGAGAGGAAATCTTTGCTTATACTGGTCTTTGGAACATTTTCTTTCCTGCTGTGCACATTAATAATCACAGCAACTTCGCTTAAACTGTATTCTCTGTAGAGATAAGGTGCACCTTTCGGATTTTATGTCCCCTGATATATGTACATTTATCTCACATCGTGTCCAGAATTGTTCCTACTTGTAGGTTGGGCAGATATTCCAAAAATTTGATTGCCTGGATCAGTCAAATGGTGGCGTCGTCTACAATGTAGTCAAATGGAGCATCCCGACCTTGCTAGAGGTAAATTTGTGCCCTTTCTACCATCAATATTGTGTTGTCTGACTTGCTGGGAAAATGCTCGGTGAAGTATGTATTTGCCTTTGGAACGTGCCATGAATCATACTTTACCCATCAACTTCAAATTTTGGCAATTACACCTTGAAACTATAGTTGTTTTCCTCTTTATGGACAATATTATCACTTGGTATATGTTTCTATCTGAATGGTACTTTCCATACTCGAAGTAATTTTGGACATTTTGACTGGAAGCTGAAACTGAGCTACGCTATAGATTAGTTTTAACAAATCTTTCATGGATAAATTCTTAATGCACAAGTGCTGCAACGTTTGCTGGGATGATGAGAATGTCAGAACCAACTCTCGTGTTCGCAATTTGGAACATCCAGTTATGCTTAACTTGAGTAATAAGGAAATCCCCAGAAACATTGTTGATTGGGGAAGCACCATATCAGAAGTGGTTAAGGTGTAAGGATTTGGATGTAGAAATTGCGAAGTTCATTTTTTAACACCTGGAGTTTTGTGGAGAGGGAAGCTAATGCTTGAATAATTCTTTATAGATGGATCAGGTAACTTGAAAGAGAAACTGAAGAAGTCCTCAAAAAGCAGATTCTCATACTGCTTTTGTTTTAACTAACAGGAAGACAATGGTGTCACTCTGCTTGTTTCTGCAAAATTTTCAATCTTTCTGCTCGGAACATTTACCTTCAGTTTGAAGAGGTCAGTACTTCTTACTCTGAGAGACTCATTACTTTTTTTTTTTTGGCTGGGGGGGGGGGGGGGGGGGGGGGGGGGGGGGGGGGGGGGGGGGGGGTGGGTGGGGGGGAAGGAGGGGGTTGGAGTTGGAGATGCTGTGGTGAGCCTGAACTTTAGTAACACAGTCAATCTTTTCGTTCTATTATTTTTCTCCTTCTCCTTTACATTCTTCATTCTTCTCTTTCTCCCTTTCCTTTCTTCTTCTCCCTCTTTTCCTAGATTGGTGTATTGGAATGCCAGAATGTTCTATGGATGCAATATGCTTGTTTCACGAAATATTTTATGAAGCTTGTAAGGCATGTGCAGGTAACTTTGGAACATATAACATCAGTGCAGAGCTGCAAGCTCTAATCGCCCCGGCGCTGCTTCCACGTTCATTTTTCAGCTTGCAGGTATCTTGTTCTGCTGATTTACTATCAATCTGCGTTTTCGTCCTAGACTAGATGCATACAATTTTCAAATTCTTTTATCTCTCAGTGTATGATTGCTTCCTGGTTGTCACACTTTCTGGAGAACTTGATGCAGCTTATTTGTGTTTGCCAGCATAAGCTTTAGTTAGATGACTGCATGTTTCTTTTATTGGATAAGTAGACAACTGAATTGATGTCCAACCATAACAAAAGTGCAAGAATCCCTGCAGCTGTCCTTTTTTTTTTTTTCCCTGCCAATCTCAGTGCACATAAAATCTATGGATGGTTAGTTGAGAGGTGGATATGTTCAAGATTCTAAATTTGGAATTATACGTGGGCTCCCGGCCGCGCCTGCTTGGGCATGAACCTTTAGAGCAGGCACAGGGTAAAACATGGGTGGGCAGGGCCCGTCCATCATGCCTGAACCCTAGGGATTTCTGTTATCCTACTTTACTACTTTATCTGAGTTTTATACTAGATTTCTATCACACATTTAGTAATTTTGATTCTTTTTTCCATTAGTGTTATAAATTTCAATTTCAAATTAAGGTTACTACTAAGATAGAGTACATGCGCGCGTGTACACACAAAAATGGGTTGGCCAAGCGGGGCCCTAAGAAATCTGGCCAACCTCACCCATTTGCAGGTGGGCCTTAGCTGGGCCGTCGATTGCCTATCCGTTCATCAGGTCTAGGCATAGGTACATGGTAGGTTCCAGGGTATGAGGTCATTCTACCATGTAACCATCCTACATCTTTGTTCTATGAGAGTAGCTTGTGGCGAGAATCTTAGGGAACACTTGTCGATAAATTATACATCTCTTATTCTTTATATTCACGTTAACGTATTATCAAGTATTTGAACAACGATTTAATATGCTTCTAGTTGAACCACTAGAATCTTAGAGTTTGGAAATTCAAATGTATAATTATGGAGGTTTTGGTGGTAGTTCTATCTCTCTTTGTCGTACTTATTTCTCTAATCCCCACGTTTCTTGGTTCTGTAACTTTACCCTATATTGACGAATCATATGTTCTCCACTGTGTGATTTGCTGTCATGTTATGTCAAGTACCTTGGTATCCAAGGACTATTTTGGTTGGTGAATGATCGGAAAACTAGTACAGAGCACTCTAAAACGTGTTGAACCTCAATTTCACAACTTTTGGGGTTGTTCCCAGAGCTTACAGAGCAAGTTTAAGGTTCCAAAAATTACAAACAAGTTGGCTCTAGGGAATGTTCGATTGTCTACTCGCTTTGGAACCCGCACATTTCTTGTTTCTGCATATTTTGCCACAGTAAAATTGTAAGATTTTCTTATGGGAGCTGAAGGATTTTTAAATGCAGATCTTGCAGTTTATTCGTGCTTTTAAGGCTCGGATTCCTCTAGGGAATCAAGATAGGTAATTGCACGTTACCCCAGTCCTACTCCTCGCATGTTTCCCAGTTTGCTTACAAAAAGGAGAATGTGAATCCACTTGCAGGCGGTCGGTTGGCGGACTATACTATCTTTCATATTTAGATAACGACATGCTGTTGGGGCGGGCCATTGGCGGTGGAGGAGCTTTTGTTTTCACCAGAGCTCAACCTCTTGAGTCTTGACTATTGAGAGCAACTACACTCGAACTTTGCCCAGATGACAACTATGCAGAATATTTGTGCAAAGTGAAACCATCTGCAAAGTGCCACCACATTGACAAGGTTTTATGCAGCCGATGGCGAATTTTAAATTGAAATTTTTTGCCATTTCATTTCTTTTCTATCATCGGCTCATGAATACAGAAGTAGAGCTCGAATGTACTTCTGCCATTAATGTACATTACCCAACCAGGATTCGCCTACATTGTCACTTTTTCTTAAATTTGTCCCCCTTTAGATAATTTCGGGAGTTCTCATATGATTGCAGAGTGTTTTCCTTTTCTAAGGTCGTTCGATAACTCACAATCTTTCAGCTCGACGGTTGAAATGCTCATCGGATTCAAGAATTCCTACAACAATACCTCCAAAGGTTAAATGGCCACCCAAATCTCAATATATCCTTTTAGAAACTGTCACATCATTGCATGGACCAAGGTACACATGGCATACGACTTCATTGCGAAAGTAGATCATCATCTCGTATGGCCTTCAAAGCTCTTTTACCATGCAAACGCTTTAACATAGACATTAACAGCATTATGTCAGTGCCAACTCAGCATTTAATGGTTTCACCAACACAATGTTGGTAGCGTAGAAATAACACAAAAGAATTCAGGAAAAAAAAAAACTAAACTACAGCTGACGGAGAAGCTCCGTTGTTGAGATATCTCCGCAATCAAGCCCAAATAATAAGATATAATTGTGACGACCACGCATGGAAGAACAATTTATTATAATCCTTTCCTTCCCACCAAAAAATCTGAGTTCAGCATTCAAAGAGGGCAAATGCAAAATGGAACAGATAGCAACGCTGACAAAATAGCAATATTGAGATATTGCACAACCAAAATTCAAAAATTTACAAAGACATGATAGATTTGGCTAAATAACAAGACTTGGACAATTAGGTGAACAACCTTAGCTAAGCATACTGTTCCATCGAACCTTAAGGGCTCCATATGCTTCTACGCAGGGAATAGCCTGCAGCGAGGCACTTCCATTGATATGTCTTTCCCTAACTAGACCTAACCTCATCAAAGTGTCTGTTGCTTTATCAACTGGCATGTCAACCTGCATGGGGCTGACATCCCTAAGCCACTGGAGGCAAACAATAACGCATGAAAGGGAAACATTCGTACCTTCACTTTAAATGTATTATACATGAATTTCTCACATTTGTCTCCAATGCACTGGCGACCATTTACCTGCACTTACCACAACTGTTGGTAATATTGAAGTAAAAAATACAGAGACTTTCACATATGCATTAAGTCCTTCTAAAAGCTATTCATACATACTATCAATCCGAAGGAAAGATGTCAAAGATCAACTGATTGCACATATAAGTGAGTATAATGGGATAATCCACATTTTGGAGCATGTCATAGTTGAAGGAATCTCGGAAATGCCGCTGGTATTCCAGAGTATGGGGGCTCTACAAATTCATAAAACAGCCGCTGCAATAGGTAAAGACTCGTCGGATGTTTGTTGAAAGTTGGCTATGCGTAAGCATGAGGTGTTCCGTAAGCATGAGCAGACTCACTTTTCCAAACAACAGTTTTTAGAACTTTTCTTCCTAATTAAAAATTGCATGGTGGCTCTCGAAATAAGAGATGAAGATAAGGACAGAAGACTGCCCTGTCCAAATCACAGGCGTGAAGCAGGAAAAGGGCCGTGCGACAACTCAAACTCTTTCAGAGTTTCAAGGACCCTCAGATATTGAAAGGACTAATAGAAAGTAGCAATGCTTTTGGCAATGCTTACAGAAAACCCCCTCATGCAATCAACAATTTTACAAACAGAAAGGAAAAGAGTGAAGTCCTAATTATATAGACATTGCACCTGATGAAGGAGGACTGGTGAATATGAACCTAGGTTTTCAAGTGATGCTGATTCAGAAGGTAAAGAAAGAGTCCTTTGGATAGCTGATTTGGTAGAGCGATTATAGTTGCACTCATCCACATGCAGCATCTGGATCTGACACTACCAATGCCATTCCCCATGAATCAACTCAAGTAAGTTATTTGTTTTCTCTCCTCTATATTTAAATATTAGCGGATGACTCTATATCACATGCTGACTCATTCCGAAACTAGCTTTTTATTAGAAAATTGAATGAAAAAAAGAGGCTGGCAATTTCTGACACGAATAGACACTATCAAACGCAATTGTTTAGGAAACGCGAAAGCAACATGAATTGATACTAATTTAATATATATGGATTTTTTAAGCATGATTAATGAAAAAATAATGTCAACTTGACACGATTACAAAAAATGACTTTGACACTCATAACACAAAGCAACTTCACAGGTGTCTAGTAGAACAATTTTTATGCGGCATGTACTGGGGAATTTAGACTAGTTGCTTTATGCACACTCAGTAGAACAAACCAAACATTAAAGGGAGAAAGAGAGAACCTGGTCTTGGTTTGCTTTTAGTAGGATTGCATAGGCCAAAATAGCTTCCTTGTACTGCATGCAGAAATCAAAGATGGTAAATTATGTAATGTAAAATAAGTATTCTTATTTCACTATTAAAATGCTTTACGTTACTGTAGTGCTGATATGAATGATTTGAAAACCTGACAAAATTTCTAAAGCAATCCAGAAAGGGGACAGTATTAATTCGGTTTACTACCAATTCCACGGAGCCAGCTACTGATCAGTTTAATATTATTTTCTGTGCAACAAACCTGTACAGGGTGATTTCTGAAACAATTGTATTTACTACCTTTATTGCATTAAGTCCTATCAACAGAATGCGTTCATGTACTTGAAGACCAAGTGGCATAGTTAATGGCAAAAGGTTGAAGATTCAATTGCCTAAAAACTGAAGCCATTTGTCCATAGTTCCAAATTATCTACTGCTGATAATAGGCTAATCTCATGCTTCGAAAGCAAAAGGATATCTTCTTACCTGTTGCTGTTCGGAAGCATCCACAAGAAAATGAACTGAGCCAAATCCACTAGCCAGAGTTTTCTCATAAAGAGTCCTGTTCACCAATAACTGTAATAACATATCATCAAAAGCATCATTAGTATAATCTCAACTAACAGTAACAGTAAAAAAAGCATGCTTCTGTGGTCAAATCATCACATAAAAGTAAGTTATATTTGCTTACTTGATACCTATCTCGTGTCTGCTTGTAACCCAGCACTGCACGAATCAGAAATATAACAAGGGCACTAATGGCAATTGCATCAAGAAATATTGCTGACCTACATTAGTTTTAGTGGAAAAATTGAGTATTCTGCAAAGGAGATGTTAAAGTCAAAAATTGGAAAATTCTGAAATACTCATCATAGACACAAAAGTTCAATCCAGAAGCAACAATGACATTATTTCGAAATAAAGAACTCAGAATGGAAGGGTTTGCTTTGACCGTTAAGAGTAGGTAACTAATCTTCTTCCTTGAATTCTCTTGTTCCCTTTTAGTCCCCTAATCTTCTTTTTTTTTCTTGCTCCACTATACCACATAGCCAAGCCAAGCCAGTCAAGATTTTCAAGAATAGGCTGAAGCTCCTACAATACTTTGTGTTGGTTTTGATTTAACATAATATTTCTTGCTGCTATTTACTATGTATCATGAACAACAAAATTTGCATAATATTAGTAGAGTTTCACTAATTGCATTTCACCTCCATCTTAGTCAATGACCCAGAGGCTTTCATTACACAATATTACCAACCTTAATAGTCAAATTTTGCATCTAATCTCTGCGGTCTAATTTCGCAGTTGATCTTCTAGGGAAACTGTACTTCCTATGATGTCTCTTTAACTACATGTACCATTACACAGAGGACACCGAACCGCCAGTGCTCTAGATGGAAGAATTCAAAAATCCAATCAAACTGATATTGAGGGAAACACAGTGGAATATGTTAATAATTGCATCAATATGAGTCAAAGACTCTGTAGTCCATCCACCACAGAAACGAAAAGGCACAGCAGTTTCCAAAGCATAGCGAAAGACTTCCATCTTTTTCATTTTGTCTCATCAAAGATCATGGGATAATGGACAAAGCCCAGTTAAAAAGAACAACCCTAAAGCTTGATAATTGTCATCTTTAAATAGGCATAGAAACTTGGGGCCAAAAAAAAAAAAAGAATAGCAATAGAAATTCTAAGTAACCAATCTTTAGGACAATCTGCATGCAATATGATAAGACAACTGAAAGGCTCAGAAGCAACAAAAATCTCATTAGTAATTGTTATAATCTATGCCCATAGCTACAAAACAGTCCAACCTTGAGAAATGTAGCACTTAAAAAGTCGATCAGTTATTTTGCTTCCCTTATTTCCAAGATGGCCAGCGTCCTTATCCACTATTCATTAAGTTCTGAAGCATAAACATCATTTCTTATACATATGAACTCTGATACCAGTTGATTCATGAACATCTATTCTCCCAACGAATTTCATCCATTCCATCCCAAACCCAAACTAGAACTTCAGTGCCATCTTATATATTATATGCACATCTCTCATACTTTATGTCATCCCCAGCAAGGCCTCGTGGACTCTTCTACACGAAAAGCTGGTTTCAGTTCATGATGCAATGGCATCTTTGATACTCAAACTCTCGAGGTGACTTAAAAAGAGAAATTGCTAAGGATAATGCAATTTAAGAAGTACAACTGCTATCATACATAGTAGAAAAGCATCAGCTCGAGACTTCAGTTGGAGAAGAAAACATATAAAATCCAATCTACCATTTTAATAGAAGACTGCCGGGTGCCCAAAATATAGTGTGTAGGTTCTATCCTATGTGCAACATCCTATCTTCTGGAAGGAGGATTCTCAAAAACAGGTGAAGAATTGTGCAAAGGCAGATATTCCATACGGTGAGGATACTATATCTTCAAATTTGTAGTTTATGATGTAGGCCAGGAGTCCCAATACTGTGGCAATGTCCAAGCGCACCTACAAGTTAAGTGTATATCTGATCAATAGCCTGATATGTGACAAAACCTGATATTGGACAATGCTGTTATGTCACAACTGACCCACATGGTCAAGGAAAATATGTCTATAGCAACTACTCACTACTTCACAAAAATTCTAACATATGTAGTCGGGTGTAACGCCTTTCCATGTCCAAGAGTCACATGTGTTAGGTGTAGCGTTCGACTAGGAAAAAGAAAGCCATGTGAAGGTAATGGCAGATAGCACAAGTTCTTCAGGTACATAAGATTTTACAGAAGCTATGCTGCCAGCTTTTGAATAATAAATAACTGGAAAAAATGTTACCCTACAACACTTGGTGGCTAATCGGTTCATGGAATCATTGGAGAGAAAATTGTGATTGAAAAATCAGGTTTATAAAGAATGTTGCTGCTTGGACATCTAGACTATGGGTGATCAGTTCTAGGATGTGTCAATTTCGAGGCTAGAACCTAGGACCGACCTTGGAGGTATTGGTTACACTTGATATGCAACTGGCCTGGACATGAGCAATGCAAAATAACATACAACATCTATGACCTGATTTTCACAAGAGAGACTCTGCTCAAGAATTGCGCAATTCATTTCCGAGGCTAGAATCGGGAGCTGAATCAATTACACTTGGCTGATGTCAGGTCGGTTTCCAGTACTACTCGAGAACCAGGTTTCTTTTGTGAAAATTAGGTCAGATGTCATACGTTAGTTTATGCAGATGCTGTCAAGTAAGCTCTTGTTAGCTTGGTGGTATTATGCACATACCCCATGCTTGAGGTCTCGGATTCCAATCCCTCTTTGTTGCAACTTGCTTTCCTCTTCTTCTTTTTTTTTTCCCTCTCTCCAAATAATGTGTAAGACTGGTTTGAGTGTAGAATCAGACTGGTTTGAGATTGATTCCAGCCTAGAATCAGTTTGGTTGGTCAGTCCAAGGTCGCATAGATGGTTCTAACATTAAAGCTGGGAGTCAAACCAGATAAAGGCCAGTTCCACTGTTTCAGTATTGAGAACTGGACCGGTTTTTCTGGGACGAACCTGGAACTAGAATTGATCAGGATGGTTCTAGCCAATTCTTGTCTTGAAGTGGACTTGGTGCACACCGGTAATCCGAACTCTCTAACTAATATCAAGAATATAGGATGAAAACCCATAACATGTAGTCAACAGCAAGCCAGAATTGAAGTCCTAGAGCAATTTGTAACTCTTTTATGTGTGCACAAACCACCTATAAGTAAGCAATTATCAGGAGTATCAAATAATAGATTCAGGCCTTGCATGCTCTTATTTCGACACAACTCAACACCTTTCCTAAATATTAAAAGATTATCATGAGAGTCAATATTGAGCAACTAAACGCTATTTAATGAGTATTGGGATTTAAGGTCTTCTTATCCAATGGATATCCATCTTTTGTACCTTGCTTTATTTTAACCATGAAAGTTTTGTTCTTATCATTATAATTAACCGTAGAAGTTACTTGAAACGGGGTAAAAAGGTAGGGAATTTGGGCTTTGGCAATTAAACAAGAAGCCGTGGATGATATGGATGGAGTAATTTAGATAGATCACTTTCTTTAGATCTACTTCACTGAAGGAAGAACAAAATCTAGAGAAATTAAAAGAAGTTCATTCGATACATGATGAGAGCAGATCTTCTACATACCGTGTCTATGATACGGAATGATAGCCTTTTGTGAGGAAAGACAACCTAGTCAATCGCAAAAAATGTAGCGAGTTCAATTCTAGAAGTTCAGAGCTTATTGATTGATGTAGAAATATTAAGTAAATGACAAACATGGTAATGTCAGAAATCAAAAGTATTTACCGGCAAATCTGGAATGGGGATTCTCTCATAGATCTTTACTTGCAATGATTTGAACTCAGATTCACCTTCCACATCACTATCATTCGCTTCTTCATTATAG
>JAGVVM010000687.1:0-11237 GCA_019149425.1 Psidium friedrichsthalianum | reverse complement strand
AGTGAAGTCTCAGACACTGAAAAGGAGATAGTTTCAGACACTACTGAGAAAGAGGTATTACTTTTACATTTAAAATTATGTTTCATTATGTATCTTCCATATTTAGACGATACTGGCATACTGACCACAAGTTTCAGCTTAGAAGATATGAACAAGAAATAGTCTTGCACACTGCATAGGGAACAAGTATTATTTTTACTTTTATTTTATGTTTAATTGTGTATCTTACATATTTCATTTAGGTATTATATTCTTTGCCAACTTTCTTTTTTTTTAATCGAAATTCGTTGTGAATTGACTATTGATTTTTTTTCTTTATAAATATATTTAATTATGTATGTTAGATATTTAATTTAGGTATTGTATTCATTGCCGACATTGTTTTCTTGGTTGAAATTCGTTGTGGATCGAAAGTCAGCAATGAATATAATACCTAAATCAAATATGTAAGATACACAATTAAACATACTTATAAAGTTAAAAAAAGTCAATAGTCAATCCGCAATGAATTTCGATCAAAAAAAGAAAGTCGGCAAAGAATATAATACCTAAATCAAATGTATAAGATACACGATTAAACATAAATTTAAAGTAAAAATAATATTGTTTCCTCTACAATGTCTGAGACTATCTCCTGTTCACCTCTCCTAAGCTGAAACTTGTGATCAATATGCCACCATTAGAAATTCATTGTGACAGTACTGTCCAAATATGGAAGATACATAATTAAACATAATTTTAAAAGTAAAACTAATACCTCTTCTTCTGTATTGTCCGAGACTATCTCCTCTTCAATGTTAGTGTTCGAGACTTCACTCTCGGATAGCTTGGATGTCTCCGGTTCACTCTCGGCTAGAAGGTGCCTAGAGGCCTGCCTTTTCAAGAAGTTCTTGGGTTGCCATTGCTTTGTAGTTACAAAAAAATGATATCGAGAGGGAGAGAGATATGAAGTGAGATACAACAGGAAAATGAGAGAGTTCATACGGGGGGTCGAATTTATAGAGAGAGGGAGCAACTCTGATGGGGGGAGAGAGAGGGGGGGCTAGAGCGATTCCGAAGGTGCTCACAATCGCAAGTCTGAAGGTGAGTGAGACAGAGGGGGGAGCGATTCTGAAGGTAGAGAGAGGGCTGGGGAGCGATTCTGAATATAGACTCGCGCGCACATGTCGTGACCTAAAAATCAGGCTAATGGATTACCAGATAATTAAATTAACTAATCCAACTCGAGTTATCCCAAACTCTATCAATCCGTAACTTAGGTTTAAATGATTAACATGGAAAGATTTTTAAATTGGAGTTGCCACTAATCATTTAAGGCAAGTTGATTAGAAACAAACCTAAATAAATTAACGGGAATACTATTTTATCCGTATTGTGACGTCCCGAATTTTCGACCCTTTTTCGGAAATTTCAATAAAGAATGGATGTATTTCATTAATTGCGTTTTAGCTAAATCTCAGTCGAGATTGATCACCTCGGGATGGTCGACCAGAAGGGAAAGGCTAATTTAGGATTTAAAGTACGTGGACCCAACGGGTCGATACGCGTATCTCCTAACAGCCGCCCGTTGACCCGAGCATTTACTGAAATTTCAATTAATGAAAGAGACCACAAAATGGATTCCGAATTTGGATAATCAAGTTTTCGGAGATATCGCAGCGACGAAGCGGATTCGGAAATGTAGCGTTTGAAGTTTTGAAATGTCAGTCGAAGCGCAGCGAAAGGAGGTGATTTTAAGGAAATTATAATTTTGCCCCTGGCTTGCTTCCTGCTCTTAGAAAATTATTCGCGTGTAATTTTAGCGAACCAAGTAGTGATCTGCGCTCGTTGAGCGATTTCGATCGCGTGGACAGTAATTTCATGTTTTTGAATAAAAATAAATAAATAAATAAATAATAATAATAATAATAATAAAACCCAGCTAATTACCCCCCTTCTTGCCCTAATTTCTATCGTGCGTGCCCTCTTTCCCTTCTCTCTCTCCCTCTCTCTCCCGTTCTCTGCCCCTGTATGCGCGCCCGAGAGCCCGTTGCTCTTCACCGCCACCACCTGCCGTCCGACCAGACCACCACCGGCCACTAGAGTTCAGCCACCACCGACCCAGACCACCATCACCTCACCGGAGCCGCCGTGGACCTCCGTTTCCGGCCGAATCATCCCCCGCCTCTTCCTGCCCTGTTTTTCGTCCGAAGTTGAGACCGGTGGCGCGGAGGCTGCTCCGCCCAGCTCCGGCCGCCACCGAGCCATCCCAAGGCACCGTTGGCGAGCCCCGACGACCCCCGACCTTCTTTCAGCCGCTCGCTGCCCCGATTCCCTTCTTGAACCGCCGGACCACCATCTTCCCCTGTTTTCGCTCAGATTCGAAACCAGTGGCGGTGGCTGCTGCTCCGGCCACCACCGACCGCCACGAGCCACCGCCATCCTTCGTCTTCGAACCCCGAACCTTCCTCGAGCAACTCGCGCCCCAGCTTGCCCCAGAACTCGCCGGAACCCCTTCCTCCGTTGCTGTCCAGCTTCAGGCGCGGGTGTGCGCGGCTGCTGGTCGTGAGCTGCCCAGCCGCCGCCGGCCACCGTGAAGTACCATCAACCCTCTCACGTCGTCCTAGCTAGTAGGTAGGTCGTCGAGGCACCTCGGTTTGGCCGATTACCCTCTGTTTTTCCCTTTTCTCCCCTCTGTGTGTTTACTTTAGCTTCTGTTGCAGCAGACTAGTGTCGTTGCTGCGTTCGGTCATTGTGGAGCGTTGCGCCATCGTCCAAGTTTGAAAAACAAGTGAGCGACCCCTAACTTAAGTATAGAAATGATGTTGAGTGGTAGGATGAGCCTTAGGTGAAAATTATAGGTTAAATGGCCGGGCGGTTCGAGGTAGATGGGACTCGAAATTTTTCGGTTTGAAATGCCAAACTGAGTGGGCGTGTGTTGCTGGCTGTTTTTTTTTTAAATGGGTGTAAATTGCTAGGTCTCCTTAGATGGCCTTTAAGTGTCGAAGTACTGCCGGTGCGTGAGATGATTTAAAATGTCAATCTAGTAACCGAAGGTACCTCATTAGTATGGTCGAACATCCGAACAATTAGATGGTTTCAATTAAGTCGGAAATGATAATTGTTTAGTTGATGTTTGTGGGTAATGTATCTCTTGCCTAAATGTTCTAATTGTTATGAAATGAGGAATTACTCAGCATGTTATATATTCTTAGACGACGTTAACTTGAATGAGTAAATTAGAGAGTTGAGGTTATTGAAATGGGTCCATCTTTGTGATGAGACGGAGATATTATTTTGCATAACTTGAGCGTGGAACGAACATTCCACACGTGATTGAATATGCGAGAGCAAATGAATAGCTGAGGTTGAATTATGAACAGGTTGAACTGACATGATTGTGTGTTACGATGTGAACATTGATAAGCTTTGGTGGGTGCTCTGCCGACGAGGGGTTCGGTTCAGAGGTTGGAGTGACAAGGGTGATTCCGATGTGCGCGATTTCGCCGTCGAAGGCTCCTGTACGTGCTAGGCACTGGGTTGCTGGAGTGATAAGCGTGCCGACCTGCGCGATATCGCGGTCGAGGCACGGGCCAAGGCGTCTGATACGCAAGGGCTGGGGCTCTATCTTGAGTCAAGTGACATCCCAAGTGAGGGGACCAGTCACAGTTCCGTGGGATTCGGAACGGTTTGCCTGCGTATTGTTAAATTTGATTGAGTTGATATTAATCATTTGGTTTTATGTTGAAGAATATTGTGAAAGGAGAGGACGAACGTGGTATTATTCAAGAAAATGTTGTATATTTGCATTCGGGCTGCTTTACTTGCTTGTGAACTATCTCTTGTGAATCTATTCATGCGCTGACACTTTTCTGTATTATAGTTAGCTGTTGCTCACTGAGTTTTATACTCACTTTGTGGCTGATCGCCTTTCAGATCGTTGACCGTAGGATGAGGATCGCATTTTTGAGATATGGTATTGCTCGGGACCCAGGGGAGCTGCCATCCACTGAAGACAGTGTGGGGGAGATCGAGTAGGGTCTAGGGTCGTCGGTTTCTTTTGATTGAGAGTGCCCATTTATTTCTTTTTGAGGGCCAGCACTTGTGTATATGTATACACATATATATATATATATATATATATATATATACGTTGTAAAATTTCGCGAATTTCAAAGGTTAATGATATGTGTATAAGCATATATATATATATATATATATATATATATATATATAGAGAGAGAGAGAGAGTCTCCATTTATGTCGCATTCAGGTATACAGGTGCTTTTGGGGTCTCGCTATCCTGCGTGCATGCTTGCTGGTTTGTCAGGGGGAGTTTTGCGCGTCCGTTGCGGATTTTATTTTTCCGTCTTTTGGCCGCGATTTGTCCTGGGGAATCGCATTACGTTATTTTGGCCATCGGACGAGGCTTTGAGCAGGTACGGGACGTGACACGTATGAACTAGAAATAACAAGCTCGAGGACCTAATTTTTTTCCTTTTTATTTATTTTATTTTATTTTATTTTATTTTATCCTTTTTTGGTGGCTAATGCCGACAAAGCCACTGGCACTGATCGAGGACCAACCTTCCTCGTCGGCCGCGTACTAGGGGTCATGGCCCCTTCAAATGAACACGAGGCCTCATGATGCCCCATCTGCGAGGGATCGCGACCCCTCGCAGGCCCTTTGCCAGTGCCTGAGGCTCCACCGGCCCGCAGTCACCAAACAATGAAAAAAGAAGAAGAAAAGCATGAAAAAAATGGAAAAGGAAAATAAAAATAAAAATAAAAAGCGAAAAAAAGAAAAGTCAAACCAAACCAATCCAAATTGAATTTTTGGTTCAATTCATATTCAGTTTAGGATGAGGTTTGGTTTGGTTCGATTCGGTTTGGTTCCATTCAAGCTTACCTCCTGATGGTTCAGTTTAGTTCAGTTCAATTTTCTTGAAAAGTTGAACCGAACTGAACCATTGACACTTGACATGTGGGTTAACTAAAAAAAATATTACCCAATTGGGTTGAATATTGGTTTTTGTGGAAACATGTCAATATGTGTCGAGTCTTACTAATCGTATTCCTCTCGTGCCACCTAGGAAGCTTCTTTCTAGTGTCGATTGATGTTCTATTCTCTTATCTGCAGTTGCTTCCCTTAATTGTGTGGAGACTATTTATTCTTCACTGCCTCACTGCCTTGTTTCTTTCAACGCTAGTTCCTATACTTATGACTTATGGCGGGAGAAGTACATTAGAAGTGCCAAATAGTGTATGAAAATCACTGTGGTGCAAAGGTTTCCATCGGATCACACTTTGCATTTTAGTTAAAATTTTTAAATAATTGGATAAAATATACTACGTAGCATTAATAATTAAAATCTCAATTTGATTGGTACAAAAATATTTGAAAGATCTTTAAAAAAAATCAGGGGAAAAAAACAAACTCCCTCTTGGTTGCACCCACGTCGGTGGCTGCTACCACAGATGCTAGGAAGGGCTGACAGAGGTCGATTGAGCCTCCTCAAAGTCCGATGACCCTTGGCCCTTGGTGAGCCTCTAATGGCCCAAATCTAGGGTTGTGCATGACCCTCACCTCAGATCTGAGCAAGGATCGATGAAGTTCTAACTCGATACTACTCATCATAAAATCGACCTAAGTTCAACAAAATTTGTTCAAAAATTCTTATCAACAGATTTAGTGCTTCATACTCGCAAGAACGGGATGTACCATGGAGCTTACCTGGTTGGAACCGCAAGAAGAAGTTGCCAACTTTAGTGACGGAGGGAACCCTAGGCAAGGGCCGTGATCCTCACTCAGATCTAGGGCAAGGGTCGTGCCCAACCTTATTCTAGGCTATCATGCCCTCATTGTGCTTCGGAAACTCAAGTGACCATCCCCAGCCCTTCTTAGCGGCTGTGATGGCGGCCAATAGTGAGGGTATGGGCACCGCGTTCATGAGTTGTTTTTTTTTTCTACATTTATATTTTATTTATTTATTTAATCTAATTAATTCTGTATTTTTTTTTATTTTTTAAAATTTTAGCTTTTTATTATTGACTAAACCTTCGGTGAGCTACATCGGCTTAAGATATTAATATATATATATATATATATATATATATATATATATATATGAGGTCACGTTGGGATTCTAGTCAAGCAAATTGGAGTTGGCACTGTAAAGACTGTTTTAAAAAAAAAATTGGCACTTAAGTGACAAAAGAAACTTTGACACTGAAACGAATGTTTGACATTTGGTGTTCTTCTCACTTATGGTGGCATTAGCCGGTGGCTGCGGTCATAGTGATCACGCTTGATTCATAATTGGAACAAAAAAAATGTTCTTGTAAGATTCTCCCTTGTGGGAAAAAATTGACAATAGCAAAATAATAGCACTCAACAAGTTCTAAGAGGAATCAAGTTTTCACATAGTTCTACTTATTAGGAAAAAATAGAGGTGCAAACTGAACCTAATCCTCGTTTACATTTAAACCTAATACCTCGTTTACATTTAAAATTGCCATTGGCATTGGATTTCATATCAAATAGCCGGACAACTCAAATAACTACCTCATTTGTACCACGTGCTAAATAAGTTAAGAATTAATTTCATTTAAACGAAAATGATTAGATACAGATTATTGTTGATAATGAAGGAAAATTGCCAACGAACTTTTTTTTTTATAACTATACAAACCATCTTTGTTTGAAAACTATTTTTTTAAATCATCGATCGTCCATGAAACAAACTAATTGGGCCAAAAGCTAGACAAATGCATTGAAGCTTTTATACGATTGATCGATATAATTTTAGCCGTAACTTGAGAAGTATTTATGGGATCGATCCATTGCCGTTTATAGCTTCTTCTACTTTTTTTTTTATGCCCACTTAACCCATCAATTCCGTTTCCATTGGAGTAAGATTAAGCAATAAGCTTAGCTGGTCAGATGATGAAAAAAGAAACGTCGTCCTCGATCTTCTTAAGATGACGTTAGAAGATGCCAAAAGTTCACTCAATTTGGTGAGTTTAACTATTTGATTTAAAAGACCCAATTAGTCAAAAGTTCACTTAATTTGGTCGGTCAACAAGGGCGCTTTATTTGCTTACTAGCAAATGTAATCGATAGTAACTAGAATTTTACCGGTTATAATGCTAAAACTTATCAATAATGATCACAGCTTTACATTTACTTTAGTAAGAAACTAATCATTTTTGGTGTTCGATATCAATTTTTATGGCCAATTAATTTTGGGCACTTACTTGTTTTTTTTGGCTTCATCAAACAAGGCCATGTCACGATATTAAGGACATGTTTGATAACTCCAATACGAGGTTGGGGAGACAGCACTGATACGATGGGTCATCCTTCGGCCGGCCACATCATAAGACAACTTGACAAGACTTTTGAGAGTGGCTAACCAGTTTGGTGGCATCTCGAGACGCCCTTCATGTAGATCCTCCGTAGTGATTGAGGTGGAGACATCAGGTGTGCAGATCCAATATCTCGTCGTCCTCCACCGAAGCCAGGGATATTGCGCGATGAGAACAAAGCCCTCCGTCCTCTTTCCTCAACTTCAGGATGCCCAACCTTCTTAACTGTGTCGGCTTCCGACCTCTCTCATTATGACGTCAATTCCTCTCGTCGTCCGCTTCTATGTAGCGTAAGTTTTGAAGGAACTGCAGAGACCCGATCTCCCTGAGTGCCTTGAAGTCATACTTGTAGTGCAAATAGGATATGTCCTCATACCGATACACCAAGAGATGCCGGAGTTTTTGCAGCTTC
Organism: Psidium friedrichsthalianum; assembly: GCA_019149425.1. Taxonomy (NCBI): domain Eukaryota; kingdom Viridiplantae; phylum Streptophyta; class Magnoliopsida; order Myrtales; family Myrtaceae; genus Psidium; species Psidium friedrichsthalianum. Next base: position 3,478 of record JAGVVM010000687.1, on the reverse strand, counting down.
AAGGTTTCGACAGGCAATCGCGTTACATTTGTGTGCTTAAGATCTAGTGCTCTAGTTCTGAAGCCCCCCTCGCAGTAGGAATTGTTATCGATAAAAGAGTGATTACTTTATTTTTGATGTTAAAAAAGGAGTACTTATAGGCTTGGGGTTAAGCCTAGTACAATTACATATATAACCCAACTTGCTAATATTCTAAAGTAATAAGCCAACACTCCCCCTCAAGTTGGAGTGTACATATCAAAAAGACATACTTATGACAAATATATGAAACTTGTCCACGTCAAAGCTCTTGGAGGTCCAGGCGTCAATGGACAGCGATGGACGAGGGGTGGCAAGGTTGAGGATGATGAACAGTATCAATGAATAGTAAATCGCGATCTACAGTAGCTTAATTTTAGTTTTTATTTTATTTTCTGATGTGGCGCCACGTTAGATTTTAACAGAGATTTTTAAGGAACCCTAATAGAGGGTAAATGCGTCACTCTGATATAAGTTTTGGATTTTTTGTATCACAAGAAAAGTTCGAGATAAATGTGTCTCAAAGAGAATAGTTTAGGGTTTTTGGCGGCATTTTCCCTTTTTTAAATAAATTATAAGAAATAAATATTTCATGATTTGATTAAATATAGAAGTATTTAAGTAATGCAGGTCGGTCTAGATATGGGTTAGGTAGGGTATATGGGTCATTAAATTTGTACTATATGAAAATATGTCAAAACGAGTTAAATATCAATATGGGTTAAACCATATTCGACCCGATCTGACCCACCGTTTGAAACCTCTGTGGTATATATGATATACCCAATAACCAACAAATAATGTGGATGGGCAAAGTCAGAATTCACCACAATCAAGAAGATTGACAAGTAATCAATGCAAGTATTACCTTACAAGTTTTAAGTTTAAACCTCTTCGAGAAATGGTCGAGACGGAAACATTCACTCTAACTCAGCTGGAGAAACTAAAGTATAGAGAGACTGAAGTCCAAACTGAAAGAAGCTGCAAGCACACGATTCTGCCACAGAAAGACACACGGGGCGTTGTCGTCTTCGCGGACAATTACCTCGTCGATTGTCCCTTTGAAGTCAATCATCACAGACAGACACCACGCTGCAAGAACAATATTGGATTTCGGATGAAACTGATCCGCAAGGCGGGACTATTTTCCTCAACGATGGCCTCACAGACACCATCCAATCTAGAAACGGGACATCGTCACGTACATTATGGCAGCCCCTCAGATTTATCTCCATCAATGTCTCGCAATTCTTCACCGCCTTTTCCACCCTTGGGTCGACAGATGCCCGCATTTCTGTAAGTAGAGATGCTCGAGATGGCAACATCTATTTGTAAATGCCGCGAGTTGCTCATCGTCGAGTTTCGTGTCTTCTGCTTGCAAGATCTCCAACTGTGGGAGTTGAAAGTCGATGCGGAGGTTCCTATTTCTTTTAAACCACTGATCGCCAAATACTTGATTTCAGGCAGCTCTTCAGCACATCCGAAATGCCGTCCCCAGTTATCTTCAAACAATGGCCCACGTCAAGATACCACAAGTTGGGGAATAGAAACCCAATCTTCTTGAGGCATTCGTCGGTCAAATTCACGTTACTACGTATGCGAAGAGACCTCACTAGAGAATTCCCCACGATATCAGCTTCATCAGCATCATCCTTCCCTAGGTTCGTCCCCTCCATAAAGATTCCCTTCAGGGAGTGACATTGTCTCGCGAGGTTATACAATGTGGTCTTCGTGAGATTGAAGCAGTCACTGACGTTAACGGAGGCCAGACTGCGAAGATTTTTACATATCACGCTCATGTCGCAATCCGTGAGGAATGTGCTGCCTCCAATCTAAGACCTTGATGCCCCGGTGCTTTAGCATGATGTTCCGAATCCCGTCGAACGAAAACCCCGAAAATCCGAAAGACCGAGGCGCTCTAGCGGAATATTTGCCTCCGCGACAGACATCAGCAACTCATCCCAGATAAACGAGCCGCGAGAATCCAGACTACTGAAACCCTCCGCATGACGAAAGGAATCCACAACTCCTCACAGAAAATCGTCTCCTCCTCCATATCAATCAGCGCCAAGGAGACCAACTGAGGCCTGTTCGTTATCACGAAGCAATGCCTCTCCCAGTATTAAGCCACATTCCCTAAACTCAATTTCCCTCAGAGATGGGCAATTCACCGAAAGAAGAACAAGAGACTGATCAGAGACAGACTGATTACCTGAAATGTCAACTCGCGACAGCCTCTGCAGTGTCTGTGACAGGGCTGAGATGCCATCATCCGTGACCCGAACCAAGGATGCGGCTTTGGATGGCTAATGTCGAGCTCTTCGAGCATGGGAAAGTACTCGCGATCAAAACCAAGTCCTTATCCCCCAAGAACCCAATACCGGACAGCACCAAGACCCTCAAAGCCCCAAACTTGGACCCCATCTCGCGCAACCCATTGAAGCGGAGGGACTCCTGGTTCGAGAGGTCAAGGCGCTCGAGGGGCAATGGTAACTGTGCGAGCTGGAGGAGGACAGAGGACGGATCGCCGCGGAACGAGCTGAGGTCGATGGAGTTGAGAGATGTGAAGCGCCGCGAAAGGAGAGAGTCAAGGTGCGGCGTCAATGGATTGGGGATGGAGAGGGAGGTGCGGACCGCGTTGGAGATGTCTAGAAATTGCTTGCAGACTAAGGAGACAGACTCGAGGTCTGCATTGGAGCGCAAAGAACGAAGGACGGCCTCCCAGCACAATGGGGCAGGTCTTCCCACGGCGGTTGCTCCGCCATTGTCAGGGTTCCGAGTTGAGTCCGATGGAATCGAGATGTGATGGAGAATCAGAATTTAATGTAACGTTGCACCACCTCCTGCTCTCGGAAGGCGTCTATCTACCGCACCGACGCAAGTATGGACGGTGCAACTCCCCTCACACAACCAGAAAAAGAAAATAACAGTTCCTTTCGTTTCCTCTTGAGTGTTCTTCATGAACTTCCAACAGCGAGATTTTTGGGGGGATTTAGGTTGTTTGAACAAAAGTTTGTTCTGAAATGGAGGAGCCTGGACACCCACGCCTTACCACTGCAACTGGTGGCCGGGAATCTCCCCAGAATTTCAAGTGAATATAAGCAGCTTTCAGGTGTTAGCATGAGCTGGAATCCGTAATTTGTAGGGGATTTTATTTTCCTCGTGATTTGTGAAGGATTTTTTTTTCCTAATTTTATAGAGACTTGATTTGAAGAAGAAATTCATTTGATTGTGTATATATGGGTCTGTACATACTTGATGAAAACAAAAAAAAGGAAGAAATAATGTAAGGTGTTTGACCGAAAAGTAGGTATATTGCAAATCTCGTTAAATTGTGTGTTCTTGATGTTTCTTTATCTGCTTTTCAACATGGCATCAGAGCGATTGATCTAGCCACTTTCAAATTTCGAAAAAAAATCGGCTATGTTTTATTCGGAAATCAAAAGCAAAACAAACGCGG